>WNWK01009722.1:0-74744 GCA_009830355.1 Cherax destructor
AGTGGATAAAAAAGTGTTTTCCACCTTTTTGACATTCTGCTCAATCCCTTAAACATGTATGAAATAAAGACGGGGAAACAAACGATATGGAATTACCCTAAATGTCAAAAGAATAGCGGGTTGGTACCACCCCTTCTCCACCCCAAGCGATTCCCCCCCCAAAAATGTCAACAAAGCGCCTTCCCTAAAAGCGACCTGTCACTCCAAAACCAGAAGGGGGCCCCAACCCAATAACCCCTAACGTACTGCCTGATACCATTACCATCTCCCCAAAGAAAAGATTCAAAAAAATTTTGGGGCTAAAAACAGCGCCCCCGGGGAAAAAGACACACGATACATTTTCAAAATGGGGGGGAAGTAGAATCCATGCTTCTTGGGTATCATCTTATTTTAAAACATAAAGGGGACCGAAAATACCTTGTAAAAGTATAAAACAATGAAGGATTGAACCAGGTACAAATTCATTTATCAGTGTGAACATGTGTGTTGTACAGTATGATTACTAATTCAGTACCAAAATTTGTGTCTAAACAAGAATTGGCAATGAATAAAAATCATAAAATGAAAACAACAGAAAATTGAAAAAATTAAAAAAAACGATAAATGTTTATTGTTTCGCATGCGGAGTGCCCGCCGACACCACATCATTTAGCACCAATTTCCCAGGCTTATATCTCAGTAAGTACTGTCTCTAAAAATTTTTTAGCCTATCCTGTTTATAAAAATGGCTCTTTTTTTTTTTTTTTTTTTTTTCAAAATATTCGGGGCAGTACGCAGGTGAACATATATCTATGTGTGGACAGTTTAAGGGTTAAAAAATAAACTTACATAAAAGGGTGAGTTTGGAGTGTTCGAATAGTGAGGGCCCACTGTACACTGTGTTGGTATGCAGGCACATTAAAATCACTAGAGTGTCTTATTAGTCTTGAAAATGCAATAATAATAATAATGATAATAACACAATAATAATCGCTGAGACACTAAACGTCTTATATTCATTAATATAGACATTTTGATTAATCCATCTATATTTTTTTCAAATATATAATAAAAGCACATATCATGATAAATACACCCTACATAAAATAAATTAACATAAATATGAGATTTTTTTCCAGTCATCTTTTGGAAAGAATACATTTACTATAGTTAATCACCAAAGAAATGTGTATACAATAGTATTACTGGGGTAACTGTGAAAATTATTACAGTGGACCCCGGATTATGATAATCCGTTCCAGGGGGCTTAGCAAAACCGAAAATATTGTAACCCGAATCTTTTTTTTTTATTTTTTTTTATTAACATCGGCCGATTCCCACCAAGGCAGGGGGACTGAAAAGAAAAACTTTCATCATCATTCACTCCATCACTGTCTTGTCAGGGGGGTGCTTTACACTACAGTTATAAAACTGCATCATTAACACCCCTCCTTCAGAGTGCAGACACTGTACTTCCCATCTCCAGGACTCAAGTCCGACCTGCGTTTCCCCGAATCCTTCATAAATGCTACTTTGCTCACACTCCAACAGCCGTCAAGTATTAAAAACCTTTTGTCT
This sequence comes from Cherax destructor, assembly GCA_009830355.1. Lineage (NCBI taxonomy): Eukaryota > Metazoa > Arthropoda > Malacostraca > Decapoda > Parastacidae > Cherax > Cherax destructor. The sequence goes on from WNWK01009722.1 coordinate 1,558, forward strand.
CCATTCACTCCTATCAAATCCCTTTTCCTTGCTTGCTGGAAGCCCAAAACCCTCGCTTTCCAAAACCCCCTTTACCCCTCCCCCCAACCTTTCCTAGGCCGACCCCTACCCCGCCTTCCCTCCACTACAGATTTATACACTCTCAAGTCATTTTGTCTCGTCCATTCTCCTACTGTCTGAACCACCTCAACAAACCCCCCTCATCTCTGGATAATAGTTTTGGTAATCCCACCTCCTCCTAATTTCCAAACTCCGAATTCTCTGCTTTATATTCACACCCACATTGACCTCAGACATGACATCTCCACTGTTTCCAGCCTTCTCCTCATTGCACATTCTCACCCCTGCTTCACACCCTATAAGAGTGTTGGTATAACTATACTTCATCATTCCCTTTACTTCCCATGGACAAAGTTCTTTTTTTCCACAGACTCCAAGTGCTCCACTCACCCTTTTCCCCTCATCAATTCTATGATTCACCTCATCCTTCATAGACCCATCTGCTGCATGTCCACTCCCAAATATCTGTACATTCACCCCCTCCATCTTCTCTCCCTCCAATCTGATATCCGATCTTTCGTCACCTAATCTTTTTTTTATCCTCATCACCTTACTCTTTCCTATATTCACTTTCAATTTTCTTCTTTTACACACCCCACCAAATTCATCCACCAACCTCTGCAACTTCTCTTCAGAATTTAAAAGCACAGTGTCATCAGCAAAAACAACTGTGACAACTCCCACTTTGTATTTGATTCTTTATCTTTTTTAAACCCCCCACCTCTTGCCAAGACCCCGCATTCACTTTTTTACAACCCCATCTATAAATATATTGAACAACCACAGTGACATCACACATCCTTGCAAGGCCCACTTTTACTGGGAAATAGTCCCCCTCCCTCCTAAAACACACTAACCTGAGCCCCACTATCCTTATAAAAACTCTTCACTGCTTTCAGTAACCTACCTCCTATTCCATACACCTGCAACATCTGCCACATTGCCCCCTATCCACCCTATCATACGCCTTTTCCAAATCTATAAATGCCACAAAAACCTCTTTACCCTTATCCAAATACTGTTCACCTATATGTTTCACTGTAAACACTTGGTCTACCCCACCTCCCTACCTTTCCTAAAGCCCCCTTGTTCATCCGCTATCCTGCTCTCTGTCTTACTTTAATTCTTTCAATAATAACTCTACCATACACTTTACCAGGTACACTCAACAGACTTATTCCCCTATAATTTTTTCACTCTCTTTTGTCTCCTTTGCCTTTATACAAAGGAACAATACACCTCTCTGCAATCCCAGGACCTTACCCTCTTCCATACATTTATTAAATAATAGCACCAACCACTCCAAAACTATATCCCCACCTGCTTTTATTTCTATCTTTATCCCATCAATCCCAGCTGCCTTATCCCCTTTCATTCTACCCACTGCCTCACGAACTTCCCCCACACTCACAACTGGCTCTTTTCCCCCTCCTACAAGATGTTATTCCTCCTTGCCCTACCCCGAAACACAGCTTCCCTGTCTTCATCAACATTTAACAACTCCTCAAACTATTCCCTCCATCTTCGATCCTCTAACTCCCATTTAATAATCTCCCCCTCCTATTTTTAACTGTCAAATCCATTTGTTCCCTAGCTTCCCAACATAATCTCACCCAAAACCTTTTCTTATTTTCAACAAAATTTGTTGATAACATCTCACCCCTCTCTCATTTGCTCTCTTTTACTGCTTCACCACTCTCTTAACCTCTCTTTTCTCTCCATATACTCTTCCCTCCTTGCATCACTTCTACTTTGTTAAAACCTCTCATATGCTAACTTTTTCCCCCTTACTACTCTCTTTACATCATCATTACACCAATCGCTCTTCTTCCCCCCCGCACCCACCGCCTGTAGCCACAAACTTCTGCTGAACACTCTAACATTACATTTTTAAATCTACCCCATCATCTTTACCCCATTGCCTACACTCTCACTAACCCATCTATCCTCTAATAGTTGTTTATATCTTACCCTAACTGCCTCCTTTTAGTTTATCAACCTTCCCTCTCTCTTCTTCTGCTTCTATTTTCCTTGTTCCCATCTACCTTTTACTCCCACTGTAGCTATAACAAAAAGTGATCTGATATATCTGTGGCCCCTCTATAAACATGTACATCCTGAAGTCTACTCAACAGTCTTTTATCTACCAATCTTAGTCCAACAAACTACTGTCATTTCGCCCTACATCATATCTTGTATACAGTGGTCCCTGGTTTTCGGCATCTCCAAACTCGAACATTTATGTAAGTGTATTTTCGTAAGTGCTGTTGAAAATGTTTTTTTGGGGTCTGAAATGACTAACCTACGTGACATTATTTCTTAAGGAAGAAATTTGTTCGGTAATGGCATTGAGCAGCATTCTGGACAATTTTCAGCGAAACCGGGGGACCACTGTACTTATTTATCCTCTTTTTCTTAAAATATGTATTACCTATAACTAAACCCCTTTCTATACAAAGTTCAATCAAAGGGCTCCCATTATCATTTACACCTGGCACCCCAAACTTACGTACCACACCCTCTCCACATGTGTCTCCTACTTTAGCATTTGGGTCCCTACCCAGATTACTCTCTCACTTGGTTCAAAAGCTCCTATACATTCACTTAACATCTCCCAAATCTCTCTCTCTCCTCTACACTCCTCTCTTCTCCAGGTGCATACACGCTTATTATGACCCACTTCGCATCCGACCCATTATTTTAATCCACATAATCCTTGAATTTACACATTTATATTCCCTTTCTCCTTCCAAAACTGATCCTTCAACATTATTGCTACCCCTTCCTTAGCTCTAACTCTCTCAGATACTCCTGACTTAATCCCATTTATTTCTCCCCACTGAAACTCGCCTACCCCCTTCAGCTTTGTTTCGCTTAGGGCCAGGACATCCAACTTCTTTTCATTCATAACATCAGCAATCATCTCTTTCTTATCATCCGCACTACATCCACGCACATTCAAACAACCATTTTATAAAGTTTTTCTTTCTTTTTTAGTAAATGTGTACAGGAGAAGGGGTTACTAGCCCATTGCTCCCGGCATTTAGTCGCCTCATACGACACGCATGGCTTACGGAGGAAAGATTCTTTTCCACTTCCCCATGGACAATAGAGAAAATAAAAAGAACAAGAGCTATCAAGAAAAAGAAGAAAAACCTAGATGTGTGTATGTATATATATATTCATGTGCATGCCTGGGTAGTGTGACCTAAAGTGTAAGTAGAAGTAGCTAGATATACCTGTTATCCAGCGTGTTTATGAGACAGAAAAAAGACACCAGCAATTCCACCATGTAAAACAGTTTCAGGTTTCCGTTTCACAGTCACCTGGCAGGACGGTAGTACCTCCCTGGGTGGTTGCTGTCTACCAACCTACTACCGAATCTATTTCCCCATAAGAAATAATGGAAATAAAATTAATCCGTTCCAGACACCCAAAAGTATTAAAATAAAATATATTTGTAAATTAGATATACATTAAATTACACAGAAAACAATGATATATTAATAATAATAATAATAATTTTTATTTCATGCAATTTTACAGAGATTTACATAGAAGTGCAAGGAGAGCCACTGACATGCCAGGGCATAACGGGCAGCTTAATCTAAAAACTTATGGACTATGTACATAATATTGGATAGATTGATGGAAATTTGGCTTGTTAAAACATTGGGCAGATTGCAATATGACGATATTTCATTTGGCAAATTATAATATGGTGACACTACATTGTAGCAAGTGTTTAGTAGGATGGTAGTTAATAGTAAAATTGAAATTTAAAGAAATTTACAGAATGTATTTAGTTTATGGTGAGTAGGTGGTAATATTACAATGTTATAATAGTACAAATTGAGATTATCTTATAGGAAAATAATACTGAGCATTTTGAAAGTAATATTATCGTACATAATAATAAAAATGGAATTATCTTATGGAAAAATAACAATGGTATTTTTGAGTATGAGTATTTAGGTAAGGGTGAGTGTAGGTTTTGAGAATCTTAAAATGATTCTCAGACAAGGATATTTTAGTATTTTCTAGTAATGAGTTCCAGATTCTGGGGCCCTTTATGTGCATTGAATTTTTACATAGGGTTTCTATGGACACGGGGTACATCAAAATGTGATCTATTTCTTGTGTTATGGTCATGGGTCCTATTAAGGTTGGTGAGGAGAATTTTGAGTGGAGGGTTTATATTAGAATGTAGAGTTCTATGTAAAGTAGTAGGCACAATTATAAGTGTGAATGTTCTTTATGGTGAGTAGTTCTAGGCTTTTGCATATTGGTGGAGTATGCTGTCTAGAGGGGGAAATTTTTTATCATTCTGACTGCAGCCTTTTGCTGGGTTATGAGTGGTCTAAGGTGATTTAATATGTAGATCCCCATGCACAGATTCCATAAGTGAGATAAGGGTAGATGAGCGAGTGGTATAGTGCATGGAGAGCTGGTTGAGGTAATTAGTAGTGTATCTTAGATAATATGCCTACTGTCTTTGAGATTTTCTTGGAAATTTGTTGTATATGTGTTTGGAATTAAGGGCTGCTGTCAATGTGTATACCTAGGAATTTTCCCACTGTGAGTCTTGTGATGGGTGAACCGTTTAGTGTTATGTTTAGTGGAACATTTTTACCTCTGTTTCCAAACTGTATAAAGTAGGTCTTGTCAGTATTTAGAGTAAGTTTATTGGTCGTCATCCATGTTGATATTTTCTGTAATTCTGCATTAACAGTATTGGCCAGTATGATTGGATTAGGGTGAGAGAAGACATATGTTGTGTCATCTGTCAAATAAAATGGGTTTGAGTAGTTGAGATGCATTAGGTAGGTAATTGATGTAAATGAGGAATAAGAGTTGACCCAGTACACTTACATGTTGCTTACTTTTATTGAAGAGTTGTTGATGTGTGGAAAATGAGAGGAGGGGGAGGATGGAGGAGTTACTAGTGTTTGGAAGGGAATCCCCTTCCATTAACACTGCAGGTACCAAGTTCTTTTCTGGGGTTACTGGCCTTTTCTTTTAATGCCACTAGGACCAGCTTGAGAGTCACTGGACCCTCTCTCACAAAAATCTGTCCAGGGAACTCTGTGTCTGGCAATTCTTTGAAACATCCCTGAAATGGGACACCACATTGTCATTGTACAGGTTGCCAGCACGGCCTGCAACAGCTTTGTTAGGGTGATATTCATCCATAAAGCCTTGCACCCTGGTCCACATTCCACAAATCTCCTTAATCACTGAAGAAGGCAACTTCCTCCATCTCTGTTCCTCCTCCTCTGAGCCATTTTCCTGAACTGTGGTCTGTTGTTGCTGTTGAAGCTCTTGCAGATCTTCAGTTGTTATTTCTTCATTGTCCTCCTCCACCAACTCTTCCACATCCTCGGTACTAACATGTAACCCCATGGACTTGCCCAGTGCCACAATTTCTTCCACAACAGGCTCAGGCTCAGGGTTCTGAGGCTCATCCCCGAAACCTTGAAAATGCCTCTCTTGGACAAAGTCTGGCCACAATTTTCTCAGGCAGAGTTCAAAGTCCTGGTAATCACTTCCTCTCATGCCTTACCTATAAGGTTTACACAATGCAGGATATGGAAATGATCTTTCCAAAAGTCTTTTAGGGTCATATTCATGTCTGTGGTCACATCAAAACACTTTTTAAACATTGCTTTGGTGTAGAGTTTTTTAAAGTTTGAAATGACCTGCTGGTCCATGGGCTGGAGGAGAGGAGTGGTATTAGGGGCAAGAACTTCACTTGATGAACTTAAGTCCTGCACAATTTGCTCTGCCAAGTCTGGAGGATGACAAGGAGCATTGTTCATTATCAGGAGGCACTTAAGTGGCAAATTATTTTCCTTGAGATATTTCTTCACACTGGGGCCAAACACTTCATGGAACCAATCCAAGAAAATTTCCCTTGTGACCCATGCCTTACTGTTAGACTTCCATATCACACACAAATTAGCCTTGGCGACACTGCATCTCTTAAACCCTCGGGATTTTCAGAGTGATACACCAATAAAGGCTTCACTTAAAATCCCCGCTAGCATTAGCTCACAACATCAGAGTTAGCTTGTCTTTCATAGGCTTGTGTCCTGGCAGTACCTTTTCCTCCTGTGTAATGAAGGTCCTGTTTGGCATTTTCTTCCAAAACAGGCCTGTTTCATCATAATTGAACACTTGTACATATTTTTCAGCCGCACTTTTGTCAGAACTGGCTGCCTCACCATGCCTTACCACACTATGTATTCCACTACGCTTCTTAAATCTGTCAACCAGCATATGCTGCTTTAATCGTTCACTTCAGCACTCATTGCAGGCATTTTCTTGACGAGATGATCATGCAACGCTTGCTTTTCAGATATTATTACCTGAGTAACACTATCTCCTGCTAATTGTTTCTCGTTGATCCACACCAACAACAATTTTTCCACATCTTCCAGCATTTGCGATCTCTGTTTTGTGATCATATTTGCACCTTTTGCAACAACAGCTTCCTTGATTTTATTTCCCTTGGCCACAATGGTAGCAATGGTTGATTAGGCTTTGCCATTCAGCCTGGCCAGCTCAACGATATGCACTCCACTTTCATATTTTGCTATTACAGTCATCCCTCCATTTTCATGTTTAATCCGTTCATGAGGGAGGAACTAAAACTGAAACACATGAAAACTGAAACCATTTTCTCCATAAGAAATAATGGAAATTCAATTAATCCGTTCCAAAACCTAGAAGTTTGGAAAAAAAAAATTTTGGGGGGGGCCCTTAAAGATAGATTTACATGCCAAATGAATGAAATGAATGTGGCACTTACCCTTACTGAAGACTGATGTTGCTGGAGGAGAGAGATAGAGGGGAGAGGGTAGAGACTCCTAATTTTGGAAGGGGAATCCCCTCCATAAGGACTCTAGGTACCAAGTCCTCATCTGGGTCACTTCCCTTCTTTGTCTTTTAATCCCACTCAGGACCAGCTTAGAGTCACTGCACCCGTGCACTAAATATCTCCAGAGAGCTCTGTGCCTGGCGGCTCTTTAAAATGTCCTAAAATAAGACATGGAATTGTCATTGTAAAAGTAGCCAGCACGGATTGCAACATCTTTGTCAGGGTGATGTTCCTCCACAAATGATGCACCCTACTCCACATTGCACAAATCTCCTTAATCTCTGAAGAAGGCACCTTACATCTCTTTCCTCCACTGAAGCAATTTCCTCAGATCTGTTTTGTTGTTGTTGCAGCTCAAGCTCTTGCAGCTCTTCAGTGGTTAGATCTTCATTGTGGTTCTCCACCCACTCTTCCACATCTTCGCCACTCACATCCAACCCCATGCAATTCCCAATGCCAAATACTTTCCACAACTTCAGGCTCCTCAGCGCCAGCCCCAAACCCTCAAAATCCCTCTCTGGGATACAATCTGGCCACAACTTTCCCCAAGCAGTGTTCATCGTCCTGGAAGTCACTCCCTGCCAAGCTTTATCTGTAAGGCCTATGCAATGGAAGATATCGAAGTGATCCTTCCAGAACTCTTTTAGGGTCAATTTAGTGTCATTGGTCACATCAAAACACCTTGAAACATTGCTTTGGTGTACAGTTTTTGAAGTTTGCAATGACCTGCTGGTCCATGGGCTGGAGGAGAGGAGTGGTGTTAGGAGGCAAGAACTTCACTGTTACAAATTTGAAATCCTAGACATTTGGTCGTCCAAGTCTTGAGGATGACCAGGAGCATTGTCCATTACCAGGAGGCACTTAAGTGGCAATTTATTCCCCAATAGATATTTCTTCACACTGGGGCCAAACACTTGATTAAACCATTCCAGGAAAATTTCCCTAGTGACCCATGCCTTAGCATTAGACTTCCAAAACACACACAATTTACTCTTGTCAACACTGTAGTTCCTGAACACTCTGGGATTTTCAGAGTGATACACCAGTAAAGGCTTCACTTTGAAATCCCCACTAGCATTACCACACAACATGAGAGTTAGCCTGTCTTTCATAGGCTTGTGTCCTCGCATTGCCTTTTCCTCCTGCGTGATGTAGGTCCTCCTTGGCATTTTCTTCCAAAAGAGGCCTGTTTCATCACAATTAAACACTTGTTGGGGTTTGAAATTTTCAGCCTCTACATATTTTTTAAAGTCGCGCACAAATTTTTCAGCCCCATCTTTATCTGAACTGGCACCCTCACCATGCCTTACAACACTGTGTATTCCAGTTCGCCTCTTAAATTTTTCGAACCAGCCTTTGCTGGCTTTAAATTCATCAACATCAACATCACTGGTTCCAGGCATTTTCTTGACAAGATCGGCATGCAACTGCCTTGCTTTTTCACGTATGATGGATTGCACAATACTATCACCCACTAGCTGTTTTTGGTTTATCCACAGCAACAACAATTTCTCCATATTTTCTATTGTTTGTGATCTCTGTTTGGTTATTGTATTCACCCCTTTCACAACATTAGCTTCAGTGATTGCTTTTCTCTTATACACAATGGAACCAATGGTTGTTGGGGCTTTCTTGTATATCCTGGCGAGCTCGGCAATACATACACCACTATCATATTTTTCTGTTATTTCTTTCTTCAGTTCTATGGTGTTCCTCACTTTCTTTACCAAAGAAGTGGCACTAGGAGCTTTCTTTGGGCCCATGGTAGCTTATTTAGTAGTCACACACAATAATCAAGGCCCAAAAACAATGAATTGTTAATAAATGTTTTGTATAAACTCCTGGGGTGATGTTCACTCAAGCGTAAACAATGCTAGACTGCGTGGCAATGTGCGTGGGAGGTGCGTGGGTGGTGGCCAACGGCCTTTGTATGTGCGCAGCACTGGTGGACAGGTTCCGGACCGAGCACGAAAACGGAGGGAATCACACGAAAACAGAGGGCAATTTTCCACGAAAAAACTACACGAAAACTGAAATACACGAAAACAGAGATACACGAAAACGGAGGGATGACTGTATCTCCTTCACTTCTACCATATTTCTCAGCCTCTATACCACAGGGCTGGCACTAGGAGCTTTCTTTGGACCCATGGTGGCTTATTTAGCAGTTGCAAGCACTAAAAACAATGGATTAATTACAAAATAGTACATGGTATGAATGCGGGGGTGGCGCTCACTCGCTGATAAACAATGGCACACTGTGGATAGCGCGTTGTGCGATTCCAGGGCATGTGTACGCGTCCAAGATGAATAGCATATTCTGAGCGGATCATCGTAAACTGAGCCAATATTTTTATGGAAAAAGGTATTGCTAACCGAATTTAGCGTAATCCAACGCCATTGTAATCCAGGGGTCCACGGTACTTTCGTATGCCTTCACTCAGAGTGTCATTCCTTTTGAAAATGGTGTATTATGTGAGAATGGGAGTGTTGCTCTTTATTTATTATGTTGTACCAACATGGAGACAACTTGTACACAGTGTAAGATGTTTGTATAATAGTATAAGCATCACAAACATGGAAATGAACGTGTATCAACCATAACCAGATGTGTTCTTCTGTTTGTTTACATACTCTGTGGCTCTGGCCTCTCTCATTTACTCATTTTCTCTCTCGTTTATTCATTTTTATCTCATTTACTCACCTTTCACCCTACAATAATCTTTCACTGGCTTACAAGCCAGTGTCGGTGATGTATTAATACGCCAAAATTCTAGCGGCTTTAAATCTAGCGGGAAAAAGCTGGTAGACCCACATGTGAGGGAATGGGTCTGCTTTCTGTGTGCGCAATATAAAAAAATCCTGCAGTTTCAGTATACGAGGAAAAAAACTCCAACCGAATTTTGGTGTATTTTTGTATGGTATTTATGGTTGTGTTCTCGTTTTCTTGGTCTCATTTGATAGAATGGAAGTTATATTATAGAAATAGAGATGATTTTGATTGGTTTCATGATGAAAAGTACCTTCAAATTGAGCTCAAAGTAGTGGAAATATTTGTATTTTGCTGATGTTCAAAAGTAAACAAATGATGTTACCGTCTAATATGTGTCCAACTGGCCAGTCTAATATGCAGTCATAAATGGGTTGACATTAATTACACAATTACTTATTACAATGCATAACAGTAAATATTTTATTTTTTTGTGAATAAAAATTCAAAATGGGAAAACACGAGTAATATAAGAGGGGCCTGAAGACGACTAATGAACAGAGAAAATGTTATTTTAGTGCCAGGAATGTCTGCATTGTTTATTCAGGACCCTGTTTTGAAATTGGCATCTTTTGAAATTTGTGTGAAATTGGCCAAATTGCCAATTTCTGACCACTTTGTTGGGTAGTTGAAATCGGTAGATGGGCAGTTTCTTGCACTCAATCGATAGAACAAATGGAGTTCTAGTGAAATAGCCATGAGTTTTGTCGACTGGAACAATGGAATTGGCCAAAAATAGGGCTGAAAGTTGGTGAAATCGCCGATGCGTATATATCGCTGAGACCGCTAACTTCGCGAGGGCATAATTCTTTAAGTTTTCCATCAAATTTTGTATTTTTGGTGTCATTACCATCGGGAATAGATTATCATTTCACAAGAATTTTTTTTTTTTTAAATTCTTCGACACTGATAGCAAGTTTGTGAGCAGGGGTCTCGACAGTGAAAGTTTGTGAGCAGGGGTCTTAACAGTGAAAGTTTGTGAGCAGGGGTCTCGACAGTGAAAGGGTTAACTACATATATTTTAATGTAAGTATAGTAATGAGTGTACTGTACAGTGGTCCCCCGAGTTTCGTACACCCCGGAAATCGTACAATTATGTAAGTATAATATTGTAAGTGCTTGTGGAAGTGTATTTTTGGGGGTCTGAAATAGACTAACCTACGTGACATTTTTCCTTAAGGGAGTAAATTCGTTCGGTAATGGCGCTTGAGCAGGCTTCTGAAGTGAAGTTTTTACGAAACTCGGGGGACCACTGTATATGCATTTTATTGCTCTAGTGAGCTTTAAATGTCGTAGTGGGTGGGGTGGCCAGGTGGGCTACCATACCTCCCACACCTGATTTTCTACAAATAAATACTATTTACCTCTTACCCTGCATTAAGACCATTAAGACTACAAATATTTATGGTAAGTAATGAGTGAACTGTACAGTGGAACCTCGGTACTCGAACGTAATTCATTCCAGTGGTCCCACTGATGTAGTTCTTTGCGAGTGACAGTGAAAGTGTTATTACTTGTTCACTATAATTCATGTAATTATCTTTACCACAGGCAACATCAGGTCTGGTTCCACTGACAGCCACAAGCAAAACCATAACACCTCACTGTTTCATCACTGACAACATCACTCCAGACCCACCGATGACCACTGAAGAAATTCAAATATCACTCACAACTCATTAATAATGGTAAGGGCAATTTCTGTGTACTCATTGTGATGTTCTCATCTAGGTGTGTTTATAGGGTTGAGCTCTGGCACTTGGGATTTCACCTTTGATCACAGATTAAGTATACATACTAATTGATTATTTATAACAATACAGTAGGGCCCCGCTTTACGGTGTTTTGCTTTTCGTTGTTCCGCTAATATGGACATTTCAAATTATGACCAAAATTCGCTATATGGCTCCCCCACCTGACTTTCTAATACAGTCACTGCACCCCATCCGGTTTGTTTACATTCTCTGTGAGCTCTGTGAGCATCGCGTCTCTCCATTATGTCAAAACTTTACAAAATTTCAAGTGTTTTAGTTATTTCATGTTTTATATGTACAGTGGTACCTATTTGGACACAAAAATTTTTCCTTGGTACACGACCTTTCTTTGGAATACGACTCGCTTGTATCATACTTTTTTTTTTTATTAACACATCGACCAATTCCCACCTAGGCAGGGTGGCCCGAAAAAGAAAAACTTTCATCAACAACCCCTCCTCAGGAATGTTATGTTTACAGTAGTCATTTGGGTGCCCGCTAGCATCAGTATGCTCATTGCCACCATTTAGCGAACAACCCGCTCTGTAACTGAATTTTCACGTGATTTTGTGTTTTTTCATATAAATTTTTAGTAAATTTATTAACCATGAGTTCTTAGAAAGTTAATGAGAAGAGCCATGCAATGAAGAAAATGGTTAGGATCACCATGGAGGTGAAAAAAGAGATTGTTGAAAAGTATGAAGGTGGCATGCGTATCCGGGACTTGGCTGCTGCATACCATATGCCAAGAATAACGGTATCTACGATTGTGAAAAACAAAGATGTTATTATATCAGCTAACGTTGCAAAGGGGGTGAAATCGATTACCAAACAAAGATCAGGGACATTAAAGCCCAACAAAGCCCAAACAAGCCATAATAGCATTGTCTGGAATGACCAGACAATGTCACATTTCTGGAACATCCTGAGAAGAATGCAGAAGCAAAGTTCTTTGGACAGAGTTTTAGTAAAAGTCAAACCTGGTGAGCTTCAACCAGGTCCAAAAAGGGAATAGAGACAGAAAAGAGAAGGGGACTCTCCTTCCAAACAATAATATTTCCTCCTCCTCCCTTCTCAGCACTTTCCTAGTAGACACTCGACTCTCTTCAGCAAAGTGAGGTTAAATTTGCATTTATTTCATCTAATTCTTTTGTATTTATGCATGTATTTTAGTATTAAGCAGTGTTTAAATTATTTTATGCAACCTCATCAATGTATAATATGCCAATAACAATAGGATTTTTTTCATGGGAATGGATTAATCGTTTTCCCTTTATTTCTTATGGGAAAATTGGTTTGGTATATGACCTTTTTGGTATATGTCCAAGGTCCTGGAATGGATTAAGGATGTATACCAAGGTAACAGTGTACTCTGATAATTATATTTGTGTGTACCTGTACCTAAATTAATTTAGACACTGTGCTGGCGTGCAGGTACACATTAAAATCACTATGAGTGTCTTATTAATCTTGAGGATGCTATACTAATAATAATAATAATAATAATACATGTACACAATAATAATCACTGAGGCACATGTCATATACAGTGGACCCCTGGTTTTCGTGATTTTTTCATTCCAGAATGCTGTTCAAGTGCCATTACCAAACGAATTTATTCTCATAAGGAATAATGTAAAGTAGACTAGTCCTTTTAGACCCCCAAAAGTACACTTATAAAAACATTTAAAAAAATACACTTACATAAAAGGGCGAGTTTGGAGCAGGACGAACACCGGGGGTCCACTGTATTACATTAATATAAACATTTTTATAAATCCATCTATGATAATTTTTTCAAAATTATACAGTGGACACCCGAGTTTTGATCACCTCGGAAATCATACAATTATGTAAGTATAATATTGTAAGTGCTTTTGTAAGTGTATTTTTGGAGGTCTGAAATGGACTAACCTACTTGACATTATTCCTTAAGGGAGTAAATTCGTTCGGTAATGGCACTTGAGCAGATTTCTGGAATGAATTATGACCGAAACTCGGGGGTCCACTGTATAATAAACATGCTACGTAACACAAACATAACAACTACACCCCACAGTAGAATAAATTAACATAAATATGAGATGTTAGGTGTAGATGAAGGTGTATCAACCAAAACCAGACACCTTCGTCTGTTTACATCCTCCGAGTTTCTCTCTTCTCTCATTTACTCGTTTTCTCTCGTTTATTCGTTTTTATATCGTTTACTCACTTCTTACTTTACATTAAGACTACAAATAATTTAAGGCAAGAAATGAGTGTATTGTACAGTCGACTCCCGGTGTTCATGATGCTCCAAACTCGAACAATTACAGTGGACCCTCGGTTAACGAAAGGTCCTGTTAACGAAAGTTTCGGAAAACGTAAGCTTTTTTCGTAATCGGTTAGCGAAAAAGTCCTCGGTTACCGAAAGGTATTAAACGCGTCCGCCTGCTCCGCGCAAGCGCAGGACGCCAGTGAAGCGTTGTTTACCATTGAGAGAACATTACCCAGCGCGCTCTTTCAAAGATTCACAATATATTTGGTGTATTTTTTGGTGGTTTTAGTTATTGCCACTGTGAAATAAGTCACCATGAGTCCAAAGAAGCTTCCTAGTGGCACCCCTGGGGTAAAGAGAGTGAGGAACACCATCGAACTGAAGAAGGAAATCATAGAAAAATATGAGAGTGGTGTACGTCTGAGTGATCTTGCCAGGATGTACAAGAAAACTCCATCTACTATCGGCACTATCCTGGCACAGAGAAATGAGATCAAGAAAGCTAATGTTGCAAAAGGGGTTAATTTGTTAACGAAACAAAGATCGAAAACAGTGGATGAGGTTGAGAAGTTGTTGTTGGTGTGGATCCATGAAAACAGAGAGCGGGTGATAGTATTTCTATGGCGATAATTTGTGAAAGGCAAGGAAGTTGCACGCAGATCTTGTGAAGACAATGCCTGCAACCAGTGGTGAGGAGAGTGATTTTAAAGCCAGCAAAGGCTGGTTTGAGAAGTTTAAGAAACGTAGTGGCATACACAATGTTGTGAGGCATGGTGAGGCAGCCAGCTCAGACAAACGTGCAGCTGAAAAATTTGTGCTGGAATTCAAGGGGTTCGTAGAGGCTGAACAATTCCTCCCCCAACAAGTGTTTAATTGTGATGAAACAGGCCTGTTTTGGAAGAAAATGCTCAACAGGACCTACATTACTCAGGAGGAAAAGGCACAGCCAGGACACAAGCCTATGAAAGACAGGCTAACTCTTATGATGTGTGCCAATGCCAGTGGTGATTTTAAAGTGAAGCCTTTACTGGTGTATCACTCAGAAAATCCCAGAGCCTTCAAGAAACACAGTGTTGACAAGAATAAATTGTGTGTGCATTGGAAGGCTAACACCAAGGCATGGGTCACTACGGAGATTTTCAAGGAATGGATGACTGGAGTGTTTGGCCCTAGTGTGAAGAAATACCTCCTGGAAAATAAATTGCCACTCAAGTGCCTCCTGCTACTGGACAATGCTCCTGCTCATCCTCACAACTTGCAAGAGTTGTTGCCTGACAACATAAATTTCATCAAAGTGAAGTTCTTGCCTCCTAACACCACTCCTCTCCTCCAGCCCATGGACCAGCAGGTCATTTCCAACTTCAAGAAACTGTACACCAAAGCACTGTTTCAGAGGTGCTTTAATATGACCAATGACTCTGAATTGACCCTAAGAGAGTTCTGGAAAGAACACCTCAATATCGTGCATTGCATAGGCCTTATAGGTAAGGCTTGGGAGGAAGTGACTTCCAGGACTCTGAACTCTGCTTGGAGACCACTGTGGCTGGATTGTGTCCAAGAGAGAATTTTGAAGGATTTGAGGCTGACCCTGACCCTGACGACCCTGTGCCTGTTGTGGAACATGTTGTGGAAGATATTGTGGAATTGGGGAACAGCCTGGGGTTGGAGGTGAGTGGTGAGGATGTGGAAGAGTTGGTGGAGGAGCACAGGGTAGAGCTAACAACTGAAGAGCTGCAAGAGCTTCATCTGGAACAGCAACAGACCACAGCTGAGGTTATTGCTTCACAGGAAGAGAGAGAGAGAGAGATAAGGAGGTGCCTTCTTCAGTGCTTAAGGAGATGTGTACAAAGTGGAATGAGTTGCAGACATTTGTTGAAAGATACCACCCTGAGCAAGCTGAAATGAGCCTTCTGTGCAACCACTTCAGTGACAGAGCCATGTTGTACTTCAGAAAAGTGTTGAAGAGTCGCCAGAAACAGAGGACTGTGGACAGCTACTTCACCAGGCAGGGGTCTAGTGACTCTCAAGCTGGTCCTAGTGGCATTAAAAGACCAAGAAGGAAGTAACCCCAGAGAGGGACTTGTCACCTGAAGTCCTTTTGGAGGGGATTTCCTTCCAACCACTAACACCTGCTCCAATCATCATATACATATCTTCCAGATGCCTGCAAGTCTCTTCAATAAAGGTAAGTAAATGTTATTTTTTTTTATTTTGAGTGATTATTTTTTTGTGGAACGAATTAATTGTATTTACATTATTTCTTATGGGAAATAAGGTTTCAGATAACGAAAGATTCAGATTAAGTAATAGCTCCTGGAACGGATTAATTTCGTTAACCGAGGGTCCACTGTATGTAAGTGTATTTTTGTAAGTGCTTTTGTAAGTGTATTTTTGGGGGTCTAAAAGGACTAGTCTAATTTACATTATTCCTTATGGGAATAAATTCGTTTGGTAACGGCACTTGAACAGCATTCTGGAACAAAAAAATCACGAAAACCGGGGGTCCACTGTATATGCATTTTATCACTCTAGGGTTCTTTAAGTGTCGTAGTATATTACATATGGGTGGGGTGGCCTGGCTGGCTACCATACCTCCTACAAAATAAATACTACTCACCTCTCACCCTACATTAAGACCATTGCAACTACAAATATTTTAAGGTAAGTAATGAGTGTACTGTGTGTGTACATACTTTACTTTTTATTGTTTTTAATGCCTTTTACCCATAATCAAAGATGTATAGCCCCAAAACCAAAGGGAACACTGGAAAAAAGATTGGGCGGATGAGACACAAAAGTGCAACACTTCCTCTCACCACAGCAGCCACGTGAGCAAATGAGAAGTCACTGTGGAGTGTGGCAGCAGGCCGTGACATCGTGCTAACAGCTGCTACCCAGCAGAATGCACTGATGAAAAAAGACCCCCCTGTATGGTAGGCCTTTGGTTTTCATCACAGCATTATGCTGGGGCACTCACTTGGTATAATGCCATGACCAGCACTGGAATGGTCATCAAGATCAATAAAATCAAAGTCCACATCACTATCATCACCATTACTCAAATCCGAGGCCTGGGCACGTGAAAATATTAGTTTTCTCTTGCGACGAGATACAACTGAATGTGACTGAGATGCACAAGCACCAGAGGTGGAAGGTTGAGGGTCGTCAGGATTTTTGGCACTATTTTCGATATCTTTAGCATTGCTTTCAGTCACAAATTTATCAAAACCATAGAATTCCTCTTCAGATCCACTTCCATTGGTGTTAGAACTATCACTTGGGAAGAGGAGAGTCCCAATTTGCCTGGGAGTGAGAGCTTCCTTGCAGTGAGGCATGGTGAACAAAGTGTACTGAGATGGCATTCCCACAATGCCATGCGAGTGCCCCAATTTTTTGTTTACT
This sequence comes from Cherax destructor, assembly GCA_009830355.1. NCBI lineage: Eukaryota > Metazoa > Arthropoda > Malacostraca > Decapoda > Parastacidae > Cherax > Cherax destructor. The sequence goes on from WNWK01009722.1 coordinate 18,681, forward strand.
GTGCACACTGACCCATTCTCTTAGATGTAGGCCTACCAGGCTTCTCATGCTAAATTTGAAGCCACTAGAATTTGGGCATAGATCTACGGCTTGGACCCTGGCTTCAAAGATGTAGATCTATGGGAAGGACCCTGAAAAGGTTAAAGACACCAATAACAAACAACCAGATTAACAAGCACCACCTTCTCTTAGCCAGAGACTTCAACATCAACCTTGGCCTAACAGATGACCTGCCAGTAACTGATTTCATCAACAATATGAACAACACACTTCTCATACCAACTATAACTAATCAAACCAGGCTAACTGAGACAAGTCCAACCATTATTGACCATATATGCACCAATAAACTAGCCCCCCCTTAAATCAGGGATAATCACAGACACTACTACTGACCACTACCCCACCTTCCTCTTAACAAACATTAGTAAACAACCACTGGAATACAACAAAGTTTCTTTTAGACTCCATAAGTAACTCAATAAGTAACTTCACAGCAGAGCTAGGAATGGTTGACTGGCCTACAGAATTCTCTAATGCCAATGGTATCAGTGATTGGATAGACATATTTCTTAATAAATTACTTAGACTATATAACAAACATTGTCCCATAAAAACGAAAAAGATTACAAATAAATGCCTTGGTTACCCATGGCTAACTAACAGCATACTAAGATCCATTGATAAGAAACATCCATATGAAAAGCAATATAGGCAGGGCTTAATACACAAAGATATTAGTAACCCTTTCAGGGTTTCGGTCGTACTAGTATGGCTAACGCGCCAGGGTTTTCGCCGTAAGTAAGTAGGCATACTAGTATGCCTAAATTATAGCGCCCTCAAATCAAACGGAAACATGCTGGTAGGCACAGATGTGAGAGAATGGGTCTGTGCGGTCAGTGTGCGCAATATAAAAAAAATCCTGCACCACACAGTGCATAATGAGGAAAAAAAAAACTGACCGTGTTTTTGGTTTAAAACAGCGACTTTGCAGTCTATTTTCGTATGGTATTTATGCTTGTATTCTCGTTTTCTTGGTCTCTTTTGATAGAATGGAAGATCTGTTACAGAAATAGAGATCATTTTGATTGGTTTCACGATGACAAGTACCTTGAAACAGTGCAAAGTAGCGAAAATATTGGTTTTTGCCGATGTTCAAGAATAAACAAATCATGCCATGCGTCCAATACACATCAACTTTTGAGTCTAATATTCTTGCACAAGTGTGCTGATATTATTTATACTGTTTTTACAATGATGCAGTTGTATACATAACAGTAAATCTTCTATTTATGTCTGTCTCGTTTATTCTGGACCCTATTTTGAAATTTGTGTGAAATTGGCCAAATAGCCAATTTCTGACCACCTTATTGGGTAGTTGAAATCGGTAAATTGGTGGTTTCTTATACTCAACTGATAGAACAAATGGAATTCTAGTGAAATAGCTATAATTTTAGTAGACTGAAACATTGGAATTTGCTGAAAATAGGGCTCAAAGGGGGCGAAATCGCAGATGCGTAAACATCATCGATACCGCTAACTTCGCGAGAGCATAATTCCATTAGTTTTTCATCAAATTTCATAATTTTGGTGTCGTTATTATCGGAAAAAGATTCTCTATCATTTCATAAGAAAAAATCATTTTTTTTTTCCGAAAAATTTGCGACCCTGAGAACGAGTTTGGGAGAGGGCCTCGCAACCCTGAAAGGGTTAAACACTATGCATCACTTCTCACCAAACTAATAAGAAAGGCCAAGCAATTGTACTACTCCAACAGATTCACTGAAACAAGAGGAGATATAAAAAAGACCTGGAAAACACACTCACAGATTCTGGGCACCCACAAACTGAAAAAAAAACTAGGGATTGAAACACAACTACAGCCTATTGATACAGTTAACAAGATAAATGACTTCTCAACCATAGGATCAAATCTCACCAGTAAAATTCCAGGTACCAACGCCCAAGCAAGTGATTACTTAGATATGAATTTCCCAACCTCCTCCTTTCTATCTTGCACCTACCGAGCCCACTGAAGTCACCACAATTATAAAGTCACTTAAAAATAATTCAGGGAATCTGTCTCAAGTCCCACCTTTATTGTACAAGCGAGCAGCTCGTGTCCTTTCGCCTGCTATTTCATTACTCTTTAATCACTAGAAACTAGCACTTTCCTGACTCTACTCAAGACAGCAAGGGTTACACCAATACACAAAGATGGTGACCCCACAGATGTAAATAACTACAGGCCAATATCAAACTTACCATTGTTATCCAAAATCTTTGAGAAACTCATGCACAAGAGATTAAATTCATTTATAACAGCACAATGCATCCTCAACCTCTGCCAATTTGGCTTCAGGAAAAACAAAAGCAGTGCTTTACACAGCACTGGAAAATAATTAATATCCATTAGGACTCTTCATCGACCTAAGGAAAGCTTTTGATACAGTAAACCACAGCATCCTACTCCACAAACTTGACCATTATGGTATAAGAGGCCATGCACTTACATATTTCAAATCCTACCTTACTAACAGGTATCAATACGTCTCTATTAAGGACACCTCATTAACACGACCACTTGATACTGGAGTGCCACAGGGAAGTGTCCTTGGTCCCCTGCTCTTCCTCCTATACATCAATGATCTTCCCAACGTATCCCAACATCTGAAACCGATTCTCTTTGCTGATGACATGACTTCTGTCATCTCGCACCCAAATCTTGCCTCACTCAAAACCATTGTTAATGAAGAGTTACTAAAAATATCAACCTGGATGACAACCAACAAACTTACACTTAACACTGACAAAACCTACTACATTATGTTTGGTAACAGAACAGGTGTTGCACAACTGAACATAATGATTGACAACACTCCTATTGCTAAACACAATGAGGGCAAATTCCTGGGCATTCCTGATAGCAATCTGAAATTCAGCATCCATACCCAACACATAACAAAAAAAGTACAGTGGAACCCCAGTTAATGAACACCCCGGAAATCGTGCAATTATGTTTCGAACGTTTCCATGTATGTAATATGTACATATACCTGTTTCTTAAATAAAATATAAAAAAAAAAATTATGTAAGTATAATATTGTAAGTGCTTGTGGAAGTGTATTTTTGGGGGTCTGAAATAGACTAACCTAAATGACATTTTTTCTTAAGGAAGTAAATTTGTTCGGTAATGGCACTTGAGCAGGCTTCTGCAATGATTTTTTTCCGTTAACCGGGGTTCCACTGTATATAAAAAAAAGGGATCCTCTCTAAGATACATTACTATGTATGATAATCAGCCCTACTCACAATATGCTATTCACTCATTTATCTCTACCTCACCTCTACTATTTGTGCTTGGGGATCAAAAGCAGCAACACACCTAAAGCCAATAACAACCCAACAAAAAGCTGCAGTAAGAATTATCATGCAATCCAATCCTAGGCAACACCCCCTCCCCCACTCTTCAAAGATCTAAACTTACTCACTGTTCAGAACATCCACACTTACTACTGTGCAACCTACATTTACAGAACCATAAATTCCAATGTTAACCCTTTGACTGTCGGAGGCCCCATTCTGAAACTGTCATTCTATGTCGCAAAATTTTGAAAAAAAAAAATTATTTGTTCTTATGAAATGATAGAGAGTCTTTTCCCGATGGTAATGACACCAAAAGTACAAAATTTTATGAAAAACTTACGGAATTACGCTCTCGCGAAGTTAGCGATGTCGCCGATATATACGCATCGGCGATATTGCTGACTTTGAGATTTATTTTCGGCCTATTCCATTGTTACAGTCGACCAAATGCATAGCTATTTCTTTAGAATTCCATTTGTTCTATCGATTGAGTACAAGAAACCACCAATTTACAGATTTCAACTACCCAATAAAGTGGTCAGAAATTGGCAATTTGGCCAATTTCATGCAAAATAAAAATGATGTCAATTTCAAAATAGGGTCCAAAATAAACAATGCAGACATTTCTGGCACTAAAATAAGATTTTCTCTGTTCAGCACTTCGGAATCTGTGGAGATAAAGAACTTTGTCCATGGAAGTAAAGAGGGGAATGTATGAGAGTATAGTTATACCAACACTCTTATATGGGTGTGAAGCATGGGTGATGAATGTTGCAATGAGGAGAAGGCTGGAGGCAGTGGAGATGTCATGTCTGTTGTCAATGTGTGGTGTGAACATAATGCAGAGAATTTGGAGTTTGGAAATTAGGAGGAGGTGCGGGATTACCAAAACTATTATCCAGAGGGCTGACGAGGGGTTGTTGAGGTGGTTTGGACATGTAGAGAGAATGGAACAAAACAGAATGTCTTCGAGAGTGTATAAATCTGTAGTGGAGGGAAGGCGGGGTAGGGGTCGGCCTAGGAAAGGTTGGAGGGAGGGGATAAAAGAGGTTTTGTGTGCGAGGGGCTTGGATTTCCAGCAATCATGCGTAAGCATATTTGATAGGAGTGAATGGAGACAAATGGTTTTTAATACTTGATGTGCTGTTGGAGTGTGAGCAAAGTAACATTTATGAAGGGATTCAGGGAAACCGGCAGGCCGGACTTGAGTCCTGGAGATGGGAAGTGCAGTGTCTGCACTCTGAAGGAGGGGTGTTAATGTTGCAGTTTTATAACTGTAGTGTAAAGCACACCTCTGGCAAGACAGTGATGGAGTCAATGATGATGAAAGTTTTCTTTTTCGGGCCACCCTGCCTTGGTAAAATCTTGGTAAAATCTAACCTAATATTTATTTTCTACAGGATAACGACAAACCAGAGGAGTGTAAAGTATGCTTTAACAATTATGATGAAGAACTACGACGACCACGCACTCTGCCGTGTGGTCACACATTCTGCTCACAGTGTATTGAAGATACAATTAAGAACGCTCAGCTCACCTGCCCCAGCTGCCGTGCTGAGCACAGTGCCACAGATGCTACTCAGTTCCCGATCAGCTACACTGTGGAGGCTGTGATAAAGAAACTCAGAAGTATCCAGGTTGCATCAGTGGGAGCAGTGTCAACAAAATGTGGTCAAGACCGCACAAGAGGCATCAGCAAGTTACGGTCTTTTGTACAGGAACACAAGAGCAGTATCAGTAACCTTATAAGTGAGTGTGAAGAAGCACTGTCCCAGCTGGGCAAGTACCAGGGGCAGGTGAGGGACTGGAAGACCCAGCATCACCAACTGCAGGACAGACTCTATGATCTGGTGGAGCAGAACAAGGCAGCAATAGAGCTCCTGGAACAGGAGGATACCAGTGTGCTGACTATGACAACAGAAGGAGAGGCAAGAAAGAAGCAGCTGCAGACCATGCTGGAGTGCCTCAACACATTCAACACTGCACAGGAGGTCTTCACAACCATTGATGAAGCTGATCACTACAACGTGGACGTTGAAGATTGGATCCAGAAGTGTCAGGAACTCTTCCCAGACGTCAACACTGTCTACACCTCAGTAAAGGTATGATGCCACAAATAATATTGAACTTTCTAAATAATTTCTCAGTTCATTTTTATATATTGATTCTGTTCTGTAAATATATACAACTTCAAGAGCAATATTCAGTTATCTATTATTAAATATATTAATCTTTCAATGCACTGGCCGTATCCCACAGAAGGAGGGTGACCCAAAAAGAAAAACAAAAGTTTCTTTATAAATTTAGTAATGTATACAGGAGAAGGGGTTACTAGCTCCTTGCTCCTGGCATTTTAGTCACCTCTTACGACACGCATGGCTTAAGGTACATGGGATATCCTAGGAAGGGTTGAAGGAAGGTACAGGGGATATATTAGGAAGGGTTGAAGGGAGGTACAGGGGATATATTAGGAAGGGTTGAAGGGAGGTACAAGGGATATATTAGGAAGGGTTGAAGGGAGGTACAGGGGATATATTAGGAAGGGTTGAAGGGAGGTACAGGGGATATATCAGGAAGGGTTGAAGGGAGGTACAGGGGATATATCAGGAAGGGTTGAAGGGAGGTACAGGGGATATATTAGGAAGGGTTGAAGGGAGGTACAGGGGATATATTAGGAAGGGTTGAATGGAGGTACAGGGGATATATTAGGAAGAGTTGAAGGGAGGGTGTGAGTGATATTTTAAGACATAAGTCTTAAGTAATCAACAGTTGTGTATGTGTCAGAGTGGAGACAAATTGTTGTTGACATCCAGCATTAATGTTTGTGTTGGTAATGACAGGTACAGGAGACAATTAAGAAGGCCCTGGACACCATCACCACAGAGACAGGTGCCACAGCTGTCCCCGTTCTCCAGGGAGACTCACCCACCACCATTATGGAGAAAGTTAACAAAATTACTGGTGAAATCCCTCTGGAGACATTAACTGTAAGTTGAAAGTCTTTGTTTCTTTTTCATGTTATACAATATTAATCATGATAACATGATCATCAAGATTTTCATTTTTAAAATTAATTACTTTCTTATTCCTATAATATTGTAACAAACCTGCTTCCTAACTTATTTATACTCCACTTTTCACAATATTTTGACTGACGGGTTATTCTAATATTCCTTACACTTGTCATAGTCACAAAAATAGACATTATATTAACTAAACCAACTGAACCTCCTCTCCAACTCTCTGAAACAGTAAATAAACTGAATAACTTCTTCTCCACCATAGTATTAAATCTAGCCAAAAAGTTCTGAACTCTCAAGACCAGTTTAGTGATTACCTAACTGATAACTATCACACTTCCCTCTACCTATTCCAAACTAATTCTACGTAGGTTACTTCTATAATAAAGTCACTAACAAAGCTCAAAGCTAAGTTAATGTATCACCACTGATATATAAGAAAGTTGTTCATGTGTTATCCAACTATTGAGCAGTAGGGCCCCATTTATACAGCAGGTTAGGTTCCAGCAATCCCGCTTTCCGGCAATGCCCGCCAGAAAGCAGACATTGCTGGAAAGCAGAAAACCATTTTTTCTACTTATAAATGCATACAAATGCCAGGTAACAAGTTTACATTAACATATACTATTAAGCTAACAGTAGAACTAGGCATTTAAAACAATAAAATGTAAAATACCTACACAGTACATTCAAGGAAGTCAGGTGTAGGTAGACCTGGCTCCCACTCCCAAACGTAATATACGATATTTAAACCCTTACGTGTCCAAACGTAGATATATGTTGTTACCGCTGGTACTCCAAATGTAGATCATTGTTTTATCTTTCCTGTCTCCAAATTTGCCACAATTGACCTGAGATGCCTGGTCAGTATAGAATGGGTCTTAACACCCGGTGTGTGCAGTATTAAAAAATCTGGAACCACTTAGTACCTTGTGGGAGCACCAGTTCAATTGAGCGCCATCTAGAACAAAGAACGTGGGAAAGACCAGAGATTCACTGATGTCATGTCGTATTAGCACTCCCCTATTAAGTGGAGTTGACCCTGAGTTTACTGGCTTTGAGATGGATGTGGCCAAAAGTGGTCGAGGAAATATAAATAACATAGATAATAACCCATGTGCAAAATTTGTGCAACATCCTTTCATTTTTTATACCACTGGTAGTGTCATCCTTCCAGAATGCCCTATAACCTATGCCCTAAGTAAATAAATAATTCTGGAACGTGTAATACGTGTTCGGCAGGCTGGCTGGCGGGGTGGGTGGGTTTTTGATTGACTGTGGTTGTCTCTTCTCCATCTGTCTGTATCTATCTCTGTCTGTATCTATCTCTGTCTGTATCTATCTCTGTCTGTCTGTATCTATCTCCATTTGTATATATCTCTGTCTATCTCCATTTGTATATACAGTCATACCTCGTGTTACGATGCTGTCATCTTACGTTATTTTCGAGTAACGATATTTATAACGTAAAAAAAATGATTGTGAGTAACGATGTTTGCTTCGTGTAACGACATTCGTACCGGACGTGTCCGCGTGGCGCCCAGCTGAGCGCGCACTCCAGGGAGTGTCAGTGTGCTATTGTTTACAAGCGAGAGCAACCACTCACCCACACCCACGCATTCATACCAGTATATTGTCATTATTCCACTGTTTTAGTTTTTTTAGGGCAATATTTATTATAGAGGTACAGTGGACCCCCGAGTTTCGTAAAAACTTCACTCCTGAAGTCTGCTCAAGTGCCATTACCGAACGAATTTACTCCCTTAAGGAAAAATTTCACGTAGGTTAGTCTATTTCAGACCCCCAAAAATACACTTCCACAAGAACTTACAAAATTATACTTACATAATTGCACGATTTCCGGGGTATTCGTTAACTGAGGGTCCACTGTATTGGGTCTTTTTAAGAAAATTATTAATACATAAGTCAGTATCTGTACAGTTGTCTATTTCTGTTTACCAGTCAGTGTGTGTCATAGCTGTTATGAAGTTATTAATAGCTGTCTCATTATGTAGTCTGAAGGTAACTTTTGTAGTCTCTAGTGGCATTTTTCCGAGGTTGGTTATGAGAAAGGTAGGGTAGTGGTCTGTGGTATTGTCTGTGATTATGCCTGATTTTAATGGGGATATGGTGTTAGTCCAGATATGGTCTAATAGAGAGGCACAGGTCTCAGAGATTCTTGTAGGTTTTGTTACTGTCGGGAGCAGCAAGCAGTTGCTCATAGTGTTTGTGAATTCAGTTACTTGTGGGTCCTGATCTTGTAGGAGGTTTATATTGAAGTCTCCTGTGAGGATTAAGTGGTCTTTGTTCATGTGTGCATCAGTAATCATACTTCCTAATTTTTCACTAAATTGTTTAATATTTGACTGTGGTAATCTATAGATGTTTATAACTGTGAGAGGTGTTTGTAGGTACAGTGGTACCTCGAGTTACGATATTTTTTCGTTCAAGAATGCTGTTCAAGTGCCATTATCAAACGAATTTATCCCCATAAGGAATAATGTAAAATAGACTAGTCCTTTTACACCCCCAAAAATATACTTACAAAAGCATTTAAAAAAATAAACTTACATAAAAGGGCGATTTTGGGGACCATCGTAACTCAAGGTACCACTGTATTTGGATTTAAACTTAGCTATTATATATTCTCCATGTTCATCTCTTGTGCATGTATTGTTGATACATTCAAGCTGGTCTGAGTATAACATAGCTGTGCCACCTCCTTGTTGGTCTGGCCTACAATTGTGTATGGCTGTGTAACCAGGAATGGCATAGATATCTGTAGTATGAGGCTTTAGCCAGGTTTCAGTGAGAGTAATGATGGACATACTGGCCTGTAGTGAGTTTAATAATGCAGTGAGGTCATGAAAATGGCCATTGGCCATCTTCCACATGTTTGAAGTTTGAAGAGATAAATTAAAAATATTAGTCAATGGTTCACAAAGTTCCATTTTGCACTCTTTAAGAACCCTTGAAAATAGCTCATGAGGACCCTGGGATTTATTTTGCTTCAATCAATCTATCTGTTTGATAACCATTTCGCTAATGACTGTGATATTACATAAATTATCTTCATCAGCCCTTCCAAACAACGCAACCATTGGGACATTGTTAGTGTCTTCCTGAGTGAAAACCGAGAGAAAATAATTATTAAAAATAGAGCACATTTCATTCTCCTTGTCTGTAAGATTCCCAGTTATTTTTAAGGGGACTTATCTTATCTCAAACTTTCGTTCTGTAAACCTGGAAAAAACTTTTTGGAGTTAGTTTTTGAATCCCTAGCAACTTTAATTTCGTAGTCCCGTTTAGCTTTTCTGATCCCTTTTTTAACGTCCCTCTTAATGACAGAATACTGATTCATAAGATGACCCTCGCCTCTTTTGATGCGCCTATTAATTCCTTTCTTCTGCCCTAAAAGATATTTGAGCCTATTATTCATCCATTTAGGGTCATTTCTATTTGATCTAATTTCTTTATACAGGATAATGTTCTTTGGGCTGCATGTATAGTGTTAAGAAAGCTGTCATATTGATAGTTCTCTACATTACCCCAGTCCACAGATGATAAGTGTTCTCTAAGCCCATTGTAATCTGCTAAGCGAAAATCTGGGACCGTTACTGAATTGTCCCTACTATCATACTTCCATTCAATGCTGAAGGTAATTGATTTGTGGTCACTTGTGCCGAGTTCCTCTGTAATTTCTTAATTATTTACAAGGGTTTCCTTGTTTGCTAGAACCAAGTCAAGTAGGTTATTTCCCCTTGTAGGTTCTGTCACAAACTGCTTCAAAAAACAATCCTGAACTACAGAGTTTCCCTGGTTTTCGTGATGCTACAAACTCGAACAATTATGTAAGTGTATTTTTGTAATTGCTTTTGTAAGTGTATTTTTTGGGGGTCTAAAAGCACTAATCTAATTTACATTATTCCTTATGGGAATAAATTCGTTTGGTAACGGCACTTGAACAGCATTCTGGAACGAAAAAATCACAAAAACCGGGGGTCCACTGTACTTCTTAAAAGTTGTTAAGATTCTAAATTCCCAGTCAAGAAATTCCAATCAATTTGACTAAAGTTAAAGTTGCCTAGAATTACTACGTTATTGTGCCTTGTCGCCTTAACAATTTCCTCCCATAGTAGTCTCCCTTGGTCCCTATCTAAGTTTGGGGGACTGTATATCACTCCTAAAATAAATTTTTCATGCCCCTCTGAAAATTCTATCCAGACAGACTCTGTATGTGTTATTTCAGACTTTATACCCGTTTTTATGCAACAGTTCAAGCAATCTCGGACATACAGTGACACCCCACCCCCCTTGCCGATACTTCTATCTACAGTGGTCCCTCGAATAATGATAATTCCATATAACGAGAAAATCGTGTAACGAGTCCTTTTTTCGCTAAATATTTTCCTCGTGTAGCGAGCATTAACTCGTATAGCGAGCCGTACCAGACCTGTCCACCTGTTCCGCACTTGCGCGGTGAGGCGGACAGGACGCCAGTCTAGCGTTGTTTACACTTGAGAGAAAATTACCCAGCGCGCTCTTTCAAACATTCACAATACTTTTTTTGTGTTTATTGGTGGTTCAGTGATTGTCACTGTGAAATAAGTCACCATGGGTCCAAAGAAGCTTCCTAGTGGCACCCCTGTGGTAAAGAGAGTGAGGAACAATATCGAACTGAAGAAAGAGATTGTAGAAAAATATGAGAGTGGCATACGTCTGAGTGAGCTTGCCAGGATGTACAGTAGAACGTCATTTAGCACGATAGTTACGTTCCTGAAAAAGTCGTGTTAGATAATTTTGTGTTAAATAATTAAAAGAACTTATGGGAAAAATAGGGTTACGTTCCTGAGAGTCCCCAAAAAGCCAAACAAGTTTTTTTTAGACCAACAGATCTTACAAAAATAAAAGTGAATATGTAATTGTAGGTCATTATCGTGATGTATTATGTTGTTTTTACTGCTTAAGACTACAAATGTAATAGAAATAATAGTATTTACCTTAAATTGTGGGTGCTGGTGTTTGTGGATGATTGTGAAGAGAGTGGAGAGTTATGCTGTGGCCCTACTGGGCTGAGGTGGATAGTAGAAGTTCTTGAACTGAAGTCGATGGTTGAACTGAGTGTCTAACTTTAAGTCAGTCAAGCCATTCAGTAAGTCAGTCAAGCCATTCAGTAATACAGTCAAGCCATTCAGTAAGTCAGTCAAGCCATTCAGTAAGTCAGTCAAGCCTTTCAGTAAGTCAGTCAAGCCTTTCAGTAAGTCAGTCAAGCCTTTCAGTAAGTCAGTCAAGCCTCTCAGTAAGTCAGTCAAGCCTTTCAGTAAGTCAGTCAAGCCTTTCAATAAGTCAGTCAAGTCATTCAGTAAGTCAGTCAAGTCATTCAGTAAGTCAGTCAAGTCATTCAGTAAGTCAGTCAAGTCATTCAGTAAGTCAGTCAAGTCATTCAGTAAGTCAGTCAAGTCATTCAGTAAGTCAGTCAAGTCATTCAGTAAGTCAGTCAAGTCATTCAGTAAGTCAGTCAAGTCATTCAGTAAGTCAGTCAAGTCATTCAGTAAGTCAGTCAAGTCATTCAGTAAGTCAGTCAAGTCATTCAGTAAGTCAGTCAAGTCATTCAGTAAGTCAGTCAAGTCATTCAGTAAGTCAGTCAAGTCATTCAGTAAGTCAGTCAAGTCATTCAGTAGGTCAGTCAAGTCATTCAGTAGGTCAGTCAAGTCATTCAGTAGGTCAGTCAAGTCATTCAGTAAGTCAGTCCAGTAAGTCAGTCAGCTCATTCAGTAAGTCAGTCAAGTCATTCAGTAAGTCAGTCAAGTCATTCAGTAAGTCAGTCAAGTCATTCAGTAGGTCAGTCAAGTCATTCAGTAGGTCAGTCAAGTCATTCAGTAGGTCAGTCAAGTCATTCAGTAGGTCAGTCAAGTCATTCAGTAGGTCAGTCAAGTCATTCAGTAGGTCAGTCAAGTCATTCAGTAGGTCAGTCAAGTCATTCAGTAGGTCAGTCAAGTCATTCAGTAGGTCAGTCAAGTCCTGGCGCAGCATTCAGTAGGTCAGTCAAGTCATTCAGTAGGTCAGTCAAGTCATTCAGTAGGTCAGTCACAGTCGGTATTCAGTAAGTCAGTCAAGTCATTCAGTAAGTCAGTCAAGTCATTCAGAAGTCAGCGTCTCAGTAAGTCAGTCAAGTCATTCAGTAAGTCAGTCAAGTCATTCAGTAAGTCAGTCAAGTCATTCAGTAAGTCAGTCAAGTCATTCAGTAAGTCAGTCAAGTCATTCAGTAAGTCAGTCAAGTCATTCAGTAAGTCAGTCAAGTCATTCAGTCAGTCAGTCAAGTCATTCAGTCAGTCAGTCAAGTCAGTCAGTCAGTCAGTCAAGTCATTCAGTCAGTCAGTCAAGTCATTCAGTCAGTCAGTCAAGTCATTCAGTCAGTCAAGTCAGTCAGTCAGTCAAGTCAGTCAGTCACAAACTTATGTTTACATCTTTTTATGTGTACAAAGTAACACTTCATTACGGCCACGGGTTATGTCTTGTCTAATATCTTTGTTTTCTTCGTTAATTCAAGATCAAAACACAATTCACTCTTATTTTATTCTTCACAAACACAGCTGGCTTGTAGCTAGGACTACTTGACGCGTATGAAATACGTACGAATGCTGGGATGGTGGGGTCCGTGGTGGGTGGGTAAGGCGGGTGGTGTCTGCTGAACCACAACAACAGTAGTAGTAACAAGACTGCTTGTGAGAATGGTTATTTGTTTTTCCTTCCCACAAACTCTAAGTAAGTTTATTCAGGTATACACAGATACAGTTACGAAGATTATCATACATAGCAGCATATGTGTAGAGAACCTAGGATAACCCAAAAAAGTCAGAGTGACAGTATTTCCATTGACTGACTTGGGTTATCCTAGGTTCTCTACACATATGCTGCTATGTATGATAATGTATGTAACTGTACTCACCTAATTGTGGTTGCAGGGGTCGAGACTCAGCTCCTGGCTCCGTGTATCTGAATAAACTTAGTTTGCAGGAAGGAAAAACAACAAATTCCCTTTTCCTCAAAGCATGAGGATTCTTAGGCAGTAAATAACCATGCGCTCAAAATTTTTCCCCTCCTGCCGAACCGTGTAATATCATCTTTACGTCGTGTAAGATGATAATGTGTCGCAAATCTTAAATCGTGCAACATAATCTCGTGCTAAATGACGTTCTACTGTACAAGAAAAACACATCTACTATCGCCACTATCTTGGCAAAGAGAAATGAGATCAAGGAAATATAGATCGAAAACAGTGGATGAGGTTGAGAAGTTGTTGGGGGTGTGGATCAATGAAAAACACACAGTGGGTGATAGTATTTATCCACGACGATAATTTGTGAAAAGGCAAGGAAATTGCATGCAGATCTTGTCAAGACAATGCCTGGAACCAGGCATTGTCTTTTAATGCCAGCAGAGGCATTAAAAGACAAAGGGAAGTAACCCCAGATAAGGACTTGTTACCTGAAGTCATTTTGGAGGGGGATTCCCCTTCCAAACATTATTTAGTATTTAGTATTAGTAGTAGTATTTATAGTGTTAATAATGTTTTGTGTATGTAGAACTATAATTAAAATGTATTTTTTGTGAATATTTTTTGGTGGAACGGATTAATTGTATTTACATTATTTCTTATGGGAAATAAGGTTTCGAATTACGAATTTTTTGTGTTAAGAGCTAGCTCCTGGAACGGATTAATTTCGTTAATCGAGGGACCACTGTACTTGGAATAATTTAAAACCCTGAATGTAACATTCAGCAGGCATGTCCCGATTTTTTTAATTAAACCTCGTCTCAGTTATGGCAAATACATCAATGTTACCTGCACTAGCAACTAATCTCAACTCGTCCATCTTATTCCTAGCACTACGACTATTACTGTAATATATGTTTAAAGACCCTCCTTTCTCCTTACCCTTCCTGCTCAATTCTGTTTTTCCACTATACCTATTACTGTCCTTGTCACCTAGTGCCACTGGCTTTCCAATATCCACCTTATTCTGCCTATTACTAGTTCCCCTAGAATTCATAATATTACTTCTCTGGGACTTCACTGTTTTCCCCCCATATCCCATACCACTAACTTTTTCTAGTTTAAAACCCTAACAGCTCCCTCCACTGCAGTTGCCAGTGCCCCCACCCCAGACCTAGATAAGTGAACCCCATCCCTGACATACATGTCATTTCTGCCATAGGTCTCAGTTGTCAATGAATGATACTGCGTTTTCCTTACAGTATTTGTCCAGCCAGCAATTGACACCAATTGCCCTGGACAACCATTTATTTCCAACTCCTCTCCTTGGCAAAATACCACATATGACAGGGTTCCCTCCCTTCTTCCTAATTATGTCTATTGCTGACCTATAGCTGCTAATCAGCTCCTCACTCCTATGCCTGCCAACATCGTTGCCTCCAGCACTGAGACAGATAATGGGATTGCTCCCATTACCTCTCATGATGTCGTCCAGACAGCTAACAATATCCTTCATCCCTGCCCTAGAATAACACACCCTCTACCTCCTATTCCTATCCTTAAGACAAAAAGCCCTATCCATAAACCTAATCTGACTGTCCCCAACTAAAACAATGTTCTTACCTCGACTGGCGGTGTGCATGACATTCTCGACGGTCTTAGTTGAGATGGTCTTTGCTGGGATGTATTCACTGGCTGGCTTCACTATGTTGTTAACAATTGCCTTTGTTGGAAGATCATGGGTGGTCGATTCACATTTGTCTTATAACAAGGAAAAAGAGTTGCTGGTTTTCACCACAGTCTTCTGGACCTTCTTCAACTTCAGCTTCGTCCCTTCAGATCCGACTAGCATACATTCGTTGGTCTGATCATCGGCGACATTGTTCCAGGGATAATCCTTGCATATACCCTTCAATCGTTGAATTTCTCTTCTAGCTTCCGTTAATTCTGCCTTCAGTTGGAGATATAGCTGCTCGTAGTTGAGGGAAGCCTTCATCCAATCTCAGGTAGCTAAGAACGGAGAGTACAGTAGAAAAGTCTTCACAAAGAAAAGATGGTTCAGTCCACAGAGAGTACACTAGACATGTCCTCTGGACTTCTGTTGCTTACACTTCTTGATATAAATCCCAGTAATCTGTTTGCCTTATTATGTACACTTAGGCATTGCTGTCTTGGTTTAAGGTTGCTGCTTACCATAAGCCCCAAGTCCTTTTCGCAATCTGTATGGCTAAGTTCTATGCTATTTAACTTATAAGTGCTAGGGTGATGGACACTCCCGAACTTCAGAACTTTACATTTATCTACATTAAACTGCATCTGCCACTTTTCTGACCAGGAATTGAGTTTGTCTAAATCCTCCTGAAGTTCTGTGACATCTACATTTGAATCAATTATCCTGATAAATTAGACACATATGCAACACTTGGGTATCTTTATATAGGCTGTAATTGCAATACAACTAATTGTTTTAATTTGTTTGATCTCATTCAATTAATTGCATTGCTGCAATTAATAAATTATTCTCAACTTATATTCAAATTTTACAACTTAGATACACAACTACAGTGGACCCCCGGCTAACGAACACCCCGGAAATCGTACAATTATGTAAGTATAATATATTGTAATTGCTTGTGGAAGCGTATTTTTGAGGGTCTGAAATAGACTAACCTATGTGACATTATTTCTTAAGGAAGTAAATTCGTTCGGTAATGGCACTTGAGCAGGCTTCTGGAATAAATTTTGTTAGTTAGCCGGGGGTCCACTGTATACTTATTTTGTAAATTATCAACCATAATTTATTACCATGTATTTTACTGTTAATTAATCTTAAGAATGCCCACAATGCTCAAGATATTAGGGGCTTTTGGCATGTACACCTCATTTATACCTAACTATGTAGTTCAACATTGTATCACATCTAAATAAATTATTATTATTATTATAGGGAAATGTTTTGCTACACAGTGGCTTCATCAGTCCAATAAAAAGCAGAAAGTTGTAAGGAGAAGAGGAGTTTTAGGTCGGTTCTCTGAACCATTCATCTACAATCAATTATCCTACCTATCTTTGTGTCATCGGCTCATATCACTAGTAATTCCCTCATCAAGGTCATTGGTATATACGTATTATAAACAACAACGGGCCTAAGACTGATCCCTGCGGAACGCCACTTGTTACAGACCCCCACTTGGATTTAACCCCATTTAACCACACTCACTGCTTTCTATTGGTGAGCCATGGCTCGATACATGACAGCACTTTTCCCCCAGTGCCATGAGCTGCCACTTTCTTTAACAGTCTCTGGTGCCGTACTCTTTCAAAAGCCTTACTAAAGTCTAAATAAACAATATCGAATTCGTTATCGTGATCAACAGCCTCAAAAGCTTTACTGAAGAAGGTTAATAAATTAGTTAGGCAGGAACGGCCTCTCGTGAATCCATGCTGAGTATCATTAATCAGATTATGGGTATCAAGATGGCTTCTTATAATATCAGCTATAATTGACTATAGTTATTTGCCTACAATTGAGTTCGGGCTTATTGGGTGGTAATTTGACAGTAAAGACTTGTCACCTGCTTTAACCCTTTGACTGTCGGAGGCCCCTTTCTGAAGCTGTCGTTCTATGTCAGGAAATATTAAAAAAAAAAAAAATTCTTTACCAAAATGTTAGGATTATTTTGCTGATTGTTTAAAGCCTAAAAAAAAAAAAATTTTGTGATCAGTATTTACCAAGATATAGAGGCGTAAAGTTGGCAGAAAATGAGCCACATATGGCAACAGTAGCAAATGTCACTCACTGGTACACTTATATTTACTCCCATTCAAAGGTTTCTTGTATTTTCAATTTTTTTTTTCCAAGGAACTTATGTGGCCTCTGAGACAAAAATACAGTGGACCCCCGAGTTTCGTAAAAACTTCACTCCTGAAGTCTGCTCAAGTGCCATTACCGAACGAATTTACTCCCTTAAGGAAAAATGTCACGTAGGTTAGTCTATTTCAGACCCCCAAAAATACTTTTCCACAAGCACTTACAATATTATACTTACATAAATGTACGATTTCCGGGGTTTACGAAACTCGGGGGTCCACTGTACAGTGGACCCCCGGCTAACGAACAAAATTCATTCCAGAAGCCTGCTCAAGTGCCATTACCAAACAAATTTACTTCCTTAAGAAATAATGTCACGTAGGTTAGTCTATTTCAGACCCCCAAAAATACACTTCCACAAGCACTTACAATATTATACTTACATAATTGTTAAATTAGACACATATGCAACACTTGGGTATCTTTATTGAGGAAACGTTTCGCCACACAGTGGCTTCATCAGTCCAATACAAAGTAGAAAGGTGTAAGGAGAGGAGGAGTTTGAGGTTATCAGTCCCTCGGCCTACTTTGTATTGGACTGATGAAGCCACTGTGTGCAAACGTTCCTCAATAAAGATACCCAAGTGTTGCATATGTGTCTAATTTAACAACTTGTCGGTTCTCTGAACCATTCATCTACATCCTGTCTGACACAGCAACTTCTTGGGATCTTGATACAAAGGGATTCTTCAACATTTGTCCAAACCTTTGGACAAGGACTTACTTCGACTAGTGGTTGATACCACTATGACCTGCCTCCTCCTGCTTCATCTCACCTGATTACAGCATATAAGCCACCTCTACGGCTTTGTGCTACACTTCTAACAAGATTGATGGACTGAACACATCGACTCCAGGCCGAGGGACTGATAACCTCAAACTCCTCCTCTCCTTACACCTTTCTACTTTGTATTGGACTGATGAAGCCACTGTGTGGCGAAACGTTTCCTCAATAAAGATACCCAAGTGTTGCATATGTGTCTAATTTAACAACTTGTCGGTTCTCTGAACCATTCATCTACTTACATAATTGTACGATTTCCGGGGTGTTCGTTAGCCGGGGGTCCACTGTAATGTGCAGTGTACATATATACATTCATTGTATTCAACACAATAACTGCACAAACATTATTATCATTATATTGTTTACAAAACTTGTTTACACAAACCAACAATACAAAAAATTTTTTATTACTATTGTTCTATAATATATATATACACATATGTAATGACTGGACACTTTCCATCAACTTCCCTTAGCACTTGGAAGCTCCAAGCTGTGTGTGTGTGTGGACATCTAAATTTGCTGAGTCAGGGAAAGGCAGCTGTCAAAATGACATATTATACCATTACTCACCACCCCCACACTTCCTGTCAACACAAAAGGGGTTGCATGTCTTCTTCCCCACAACCTCCTTCCTTTCCTTCCTAGCTTCCTTTCTTCCTTCATTCCTTCCTTTCTTTCTTATTTCCTTCCTCTCATCTCTTCCTTCCTGCCTTCCTTTCTTATTTCTTTTGTTCCTTCCTTCCTCTCATCTCTTCCTTCCTTCCTTTCTTTCTTTCTTCCTTTCTTAATTCCTTCCTTCGTTCCTTTCCTCCTTCCTTACTTTTTCTTTCCTTCCTTCCTTTCATCTCTTCTTTCTTTCCTTCCTTCCTTTCATCTCTTCTTTCTTTCCTTCCTTCCTTTCATCTCTTCTTTCCTTCCTTCCTTCTTCTCATCTCTTCTTCCTTCCTTACTTCCTTCCTTCTGGTATCCTGGGCACTGCTTTCGGTCACAAACTCCTCAAAACCCTGAAATTTATCTTCAGAGACACTTCCATCTGTGTTAGAGCTATCACTGGGGAAGAGAACAGTCCCAGATTCGCCGGGGAGTCAGATATTTCTTACCGCTAGGCATGCTGAACATGGACTACTGAAATGGCTTTCCCACAATGCACCACTGGCTCCCCGATTTTTTTTATACTGCTCACACTGACCATGGAGACCCATTCTCTCACATGTGGGCCTACCAGCTTTCTCCCACTTGATTTGAGGCCGCTAGAATTTATGCCTATTAATATGTCAGAAACATTGGCCTTGTAAGACGTATATATATGACCGAAACAGTCAAAAGGTTAAACTAGGATTAGTTAGAGGTATGGGTTTAAAAATGGAAAACAATTTGTGTCGAAATATAGATTTAGGCTTTGATATCATAAATCTTAACAATAGAATAGAATAGAATTTTTATTTCATTGCAAGTTTATATCGAGATTTTGTAATTACAATCATAAACTGAAGTGCAAGGAGAGCCACTAACATGCCATGGCATTAAGGGCAGCTTAATCTAATGGCTTAATACTAAAGAAATTGTGCAGGAAAGGTAAAGAGAAAGTAGTGTCATAAAACATATATTATAGTAATAGTCGTAGCTAGGAATAAGAAGGACGAGTTGAGATTAGTTGCTAGTGCAAGTAACATAACTGAGATGTGGTTTAATTCGAAAAATCGAGACATACCTGCTGAATGTCACATTCAGTGTTTTAAATTGTTCCAAGTAGATAGAAGTATTGGGAAGGGGTGTGGGGTGGCACTGTATGTCCGATATCGCTTGAACTGTTGCATAAAAACGGGTATGAAGACTGAAATAACACATACAGAGTGTGTCTGGATAGAATTTTCAGAGCGTCATGAAAAAATGATTTTAGGAGTGATATACCATCCCCCAAACTTAGATAGGGACCAAAGGAGACTACTATGGGAGGAAATTGTTAAGGCCTCAAGGTATGATAATGTAGTAATTCTAGGAGACTAACTTTAGTCAGATTGATTGGAATTTATTGACTGGGAATTTAGAATCTAATAACTTCTTAGAATAGTTCAGGATTGTTTTATGAAGCAGTTTGTGACAGAACCTACAAGGGGAAATAACCTGCTTGACTTGGTTCTGGCAAACAAGGAAGCCCTTGTTAATAATTTAGAAATTACAGAGGAACTCAGCACAGGCGACCACAAATCAATTACCTTTAGCATTGAATGGAAATATTATAGTAAGAATAATTCAGTAACAGTCCCAGACTTTCGCTTAGCAGATTACAATGGGCTTAGAGAACACTTATCATCTGTGGACTGGGGTAACGAAGAGAGCTATCAGTATGACAGCTTTCTTAACACTATACATGCTGCCTGAAGAACATCCCATATAAAGAAATTAGATCAAATAGAAATGACCCAAAATGGATGAATAATAGGCTCAAATATCTTTTAGGGCAGAAGAAAGGAATTTATAGACAAATCAAAAGAGGTGAGGGTCATCTTATGAATCAGTATACAGTGGTACCTCTACTTAAAAGCAGCTCAAAACTCGAACAATTATGTAAGTGAATTTTCGTAGGTGCTTTTGTAAGTGTATTTTTTGGGGTCTGAAATGGATTAACCTAATTTTCATTATTTCTTATGGGAAAAAATTCCTTCGGTATCGGCCGGGCTCAGAGAGTAGATACTCTCGAAACTCTTCAAAGGTATATCGGCACTTGAATAGCCGACTGGAACGAATTTTGCTCGTAAGTAGAGGTACCACTGTACTACATTAAGAGGGACGTTAAAAAGGGAATAAGAAAAGCTAAACGGGACTATGAAAACTAGGGATTCGAAAACTAACCCAAAAGGTTTTTTCCAGATTTATAGAACAAAAGTTAGAGATAAGATAGGTCCCCTTAATTATAAATAACTCTGGGCATCTTACTGACAAGGAGAATGAAATGTGCTCGATTTTTAATAATTATTTTCTTTCGGTTTTGACATAGGAAGAAACTAACAATATCCCAGTAATTTATTTTTATAGTGGGGCTGAAGAAGATAAATTATGTAATATCATAGTCACTATCGAAATGGTTATGAAACAAATAGACCAACTGAAACAAAATAAGTCGCCAGGTCCTGATGAGCTTTTTTCAAGGGTTCTTAAGGAATACAAAATAGAACTCTGTGAACCATTAACTAATATTTTTAATTTATCTCTTCAAACATTTGTAGTGTCTGATATGTGGAAGATGGCTAATGTAATTCCTATTTTTAAAGCCCTAACAACATCTTCAACTGAGCTAGTGAGAAAACTCACACCTGCCCTGGATAAGTGAACCCCATCCCTGGCATACATGTCATTTCGGCCATAGAAGAAGTGGTCCCAGTTGTCAATGAATGGTACTGCATTATTCTTAGTGTTTGTCCAGCCAGCAATTTATACCAATGGCTCTGGACAGCCATTCATTTCCAATACCCCTTTTTGGCAAAATGCCACATATAACAGGGCTCCCTCCCTTCTTCCTAATAATGTCTATTGCTGTCTTATACTTTCTAACTAAATCCTGACTTCTACACTTGCCTACATAATTGCCTCCAGCACTGAGGCAGATAATGGGATTGATCCCATTGCCATGCATCATGATGTCAAAACGGCTAACTATGTCCTCCATCCCAACCCCAGGAAAGCAAGCCCTCTGTCAACTACTCCTATGCTTTAAGCAGAAGGCCCTATCCATGTACAGTGGACCTCCGAGTAATGAGCAAAATTTATTCCAGAAGCCTGCTCAAGTGCCATTACCGAATGAATTTACTCCCTTAAGAAATAATGTCAAGTAGGTTAGTCCATTTCAGACCCCCAAAAATACACTTACAAAAGCACTTACAATATTATACTTACATAATTGTACGATTTCCGGGGTGCTCGTAACTCGGGGGTCCACTGTACCTACATTGACTGTCCCCAACAATACAATATTCTTACCTTCCTTGATGTTCTTCATTGTGATGTTCCCAGTAGTCAATTCACATTCGTCTGGTAGCAGAGAAAAGGAGTTCAAAGTTTCCACAGCAATCTCTTTCTTCTTCATCGTTTCTACCTCTCCATTCGTCTTCTTGATCTTCATCCTCATTCCATGCTGTCCGGCCACTGACCAGCTTTCCTTCTTGACCTGAGGACTTACAACCACTGACTCAGCCAGCATTTTCAAAACTACCTAAGATATCTCAGCATCAGCTAAATACAGTGGTACCTTGACTTACGAGTTTAATTAGTTCCGTGACCAAGCTCGTAACTAAATTTGCTCATACAGTGGACCCCGAGTTATGAGCATAATTCATTCCAGAAGGCTGCTCAAGTGCCATTACCGAACGAATTTTCTCCCTTAAGAAATAATGTCAAGTAGGTTAGTCCATTTCAGACCCCGAAAAATACACTTACAAAAGCACGTACAATATTACACTTATATAATT
Source organism: Cherax destructor (assembly GCA_009830355.1). Taxonomy (NCBI): domain Eukaryota; kingdom Metazoa; phylum Arthropoda; class Malacostraca; order Decapoda; family Parastacidae; genus Cherax; species Cherax destructor. The sequence continues at coordinate 41,188 of WNWK01009722.1, forward strand.
GTACGATTTCCGGGGTGTTCGTAACTCGGGGTCCACTGTATATCAAATCAGTTTTTCTCACTGAAATTAATTTAAATGCCATTAATCCATTCCAGCCCCCCCAAAAAACTACCCCAATTTTGTTGTTACGGGTTTTTAAATAAGAAAAATGTATTTATATATAAGAAATGATTTTTGCCTTTTTTGCCAGGTCCCAGCAATGTTTTAGAAATGCTGGAGTATATATGAAACTGCTTGAAGCACAGTGTAAGATGAGTGTCACTCCACTGCTGACAGTGCAGCAGTGGAGTGACACTTGATGATCGTGCACTGTCTTGGATTTATTTTTCTCTGTTACACATAAACATGTCTGTCTATCTGTTTGTTTCTATCTGTCTATTTGTCTGTCTAGCTCTGTCTATGTTTATCTCTGTCTATACTTATCTGTTTCTGTCTTCCTGTCTCTCTACTTGTCTCTCTGTCTCAGAGAGAGAGCCGCTCAAGAACCAACAGGTATTACACACGATGCAGAGTTGTCATGGCTGATTCCTGAACAAGTGAAAATGTGTGTTACTTGCCAGTCATGTTTATTATGCCTTATATCTACAAACACAGTATAGCAGCTTGTCTGGAATTTTTTGGGTTATCATAGGTAATTTACAGTATGTATATCTGTATTTATGTGTACCTGATAGACAGACAGAGACGGACACATACACAGAGATAGACACATACACAGAGATAGACACATACACAGAGATAGACACATACACAGAGATAGACACATACACAGAGATAGACACATACACAGAGATAGACACATACACAGAGATAGACACATACACAGAGATAGACACATACACAGAGATAGACACAGACAGAGATAGACATAGACACTTAGAGATAGACACTTAGAGATAGACACTTAGAGATAGACACTTAGAGATAGACACTTAGAGATAGACACTTAGAGATAGACACATAGACAGAGATAGACACATAGACAGAGATAGACATAGACAGAGATAGACACTTAGACAGAGATACACATAGAGATAGACACATAGACAGAGATAGACACATAGACAGAGATAGACACATAGACAGAGATAGACACATAGACAGAGACACACATAGACAGAGAGATACACATAGACAGAGACAGAGATAGACACATAGACAGAGACAGAGATAGACACATAGACAGAGACAGAGATAGACACATAGACAGAGACAGAGATAGACACATAGACAGAGACAGAGATAGACACATAGACAGAGACAGAGATAGACACATAGACAGAGACAGAGATAGACACATAGACAGAGACAGAGATAGACACATAGACAGAGACAGAGATAGACACACAGACAGAGACAGAGATAGACACATAGACAGAGATAGACACATAGACACAGAGACAGAGATAGACACATAGACACAGAGACAGAGATAGACACATAGACACAGAGACAGAGATAGACACATAGACACAGAGACAGAGATAGACACATAGACACAGAGACAGAGATAGACACATAGACACAGGACAGATAGACACAAGACGACAGAGATAGACACAGAGACAGAGAGTAGACACATAGACACAGAGACAGAGATAGACACATAGACAGAGACAGAGATAGACACAGAACAGAGACAGAGATAGACACACTAACAGAGACAGAGATAGACACATAGACACAGAGACAGAGATAGACACATAGACACAGAGACAGAGATAGACACATAGACACAGAGACAGAGATAGACACATAGACACAGAGACAGAGATAGACACATAGACACAGAGACAGAGATAGACACAGAGACAGAGATAGACACATAGACACAGAGACAGAGATAGACACATAGACACAAGACAGAGATAACATAGACAGAGACAGAGATAGACATAGACACAGAGACAGAGATAGACACATAGACACAGGACAGAGATAGACACATAGACACAGAGACAGAGATAGACACATAGACAAGAACAGAAAGACACATAGCACAGAGACAAATAGACAAGACACAGACAAGAGACAAAAACTAGACAGAGACACATAGACACAGAGACAGAGACAGACATAGACAGAGACAAAGATAGACACAGAGACAGAGAACATAGACACAGAGACAGAGATAGACACAGACAGAGACAATGACAGAGACAGATAGACAGACACAGAGAAAAGATATAGACAGAGACAGAGATAGACCAGCATGACAGAGATAGACACGAGACAGAGATAGACACGAAAAGACAGAGATAGACACTAGACAGGGGAAATAGACATACAGAGATAGACACATACAGAGACAGAGATAGACACATACACAGAGACAGAGATAGACACATACAGAGACAGAGATAGACACATACAGAGACAGAGATAGACACATACAGAGACAGAGATAGACACATACAGAGACAGAGATAGACACATACAGAGACAGAGATAGACACATACAGAGACAGAGATAGACACATACAGAGACAGAGATAGACACATACAGAGACAGAGATAGACACATACAGAGACAGAGATAGACACATACAGAGACAGAGATAGACACATACAGAGACAGAGATAGACACATACAGAGACAGAGATAGACACATACAGAGACAGAGATAGACACATACAGAGACAGAGATAGACACATACAGAGACAGAGATAGACACATACAGAGACAGAGATAGACACATACAGAGAGACACAGATAGACACATACAGAGACAGAGATAGACACATACAGAGACAGAGATAGACACATACAGAGACAGAGATAGACACATACAGAGACAGAGATAGACACAACAGAGACAGAGATAGACACATACAGAGACAGAGATGACAATAAGGACAGAGATAGCCATACAGAGACAGAGATAGACACATACAGAGACAGAGATAGACACATACAGAGACAGAGATAGACACATAGACAGAGACAGAGATAGACATAGACAGAGACAGAGATAGACACATAGACAGAGACAGAGATAGACACATAGACAGAGACAGAGATAGACACATAGACAGAGACAGAGATAGACACATAGACAGAGATAGACACATAGACAGAGACAGAGATAGACACATAGACAGAGATAGACACATAGACAGAGACAGACACATAGACAGAGATACATAGACAGAGATACATAGAGATACATAGACAGAGATAGACACATAGAGATAGACACATAGAGATAGACACATAGACAGAGATAGACACATAGACAGAGACAGAGATAGACACATAGACAGAGATAGACACATAGACAGAGATAGACACATAGACAGAGATAGACACATAGACAGAGATAGACACATAGACAGATAGACACATAGAGACAGAGATAGACACATAGAGACAGAGATAGACACATAGAGACAGAGATAGACACATAGAGACAGAGATAGACATATAGACAGAGACAGACACATAGAGACAGAGATAGACACATAGAGACAGAGATAGACACACAGAGACACAGATAGACACACAGAGACAGAGATAGACACACAGAGACAGTGATAGACACATAGACAGAGACAGTGATAGACACATAGACAGAGACAGTGATAGACACATAGACAGAGACAGTGATAGACACATAGACAGAGACAGAGATAGACACATAGACAGAGACAGAGATAGACACATAGATGGAGACAGAGATAGATACAGACAGACAGAAGGAGATAGAGACAGCCAAATCAAATCAGCCAGCCAGCCAGCTGACCACCCAACCAGCCGGCCTGTCGAACATGCATTACACATGTTCCAGATTTGTTTCTCTTTACTCAGGGCATACATTATAGAACATTCTGGCAGGATGACACTACCAGTGGTATCAAAATTGAAAAGATGTTACACATTGGTTATTATCGAGGTTTTTTTATATTTCCTCGGTATCTCCTGCGAGTGGCAGCATATCTGAAGCTCGCTCGTAACTCGAATTTTGACTCGCAACTCAAAGCAAAAAATTGACTGAGCAATGGCTCGTAACTCAGAAAACTCGTAAGTTGGGGCACTCGTAAGTCAAGGTACCACTGTATGTAAAAACTCTTCATGCATATTGTCAATGTCAGGAATGTATCTAAAACATTATAAACAATATATACTTACTCTCAATATCTGTAACCTCACAATCATTAAACATTTGTGTCCACTTTAGGTTAATAATCAAACTTGTAATTCCCTTCAAGTAAACTTGTTAAAGTCATGTAGTCTGAACTAACACAATGCAGTGGTCCCTCGACTTTCGGTCATAATCCGTTTCCACCCAAAAATATTCACAAAAAAAATCATTTTTTTAAAGAATAAATACATACTACGTATAGTTTTACATACAGAAAACAATGAGAAATAAATATAAAGCATTAATTATAATGAACAAATGAACAGTTAAATAAGTTTTACCTTTATTGAAGACTCTTGTTGGCGTATGAGAGAGTCAGGAGAGTTTGTTTGGAGGCAGGACAAGATAGTCCTTCAGTATGACAATAATATGAACTCTACAGCTTATTTATCTAGCACAATTCATCTAATGACATAATAAACAATATTAATAACATAGAAACATGATATAAACTCTAGAATGAATAAAACATGTCATTACGAATTTAAGGACTGGTGGTAGTGTGTTGTTGTTGTTGGGTATAAGGGCCACTGACCATAAACCGTGGTGGTGGTCGGCGGCAGCAGAAAGACACCACCATTATTCACACAAACAATGTACATAATTTATAAATAAGAAATATTTACACTTTAATTTATAAATAAGAAATATTTACACTTTAATTTATAAATAAGAAATATTTACACTTTAATTTATAAATGAGAAATATTTACACTTTAATTTATAAATGAGAAATATTCACACTTATATAAATAAGAAATATTTACATTTACCTTGGAGGAGATGGTGGCAGAGGGCGGCGCTCTTGTCAGTGTCCTTTTATTCCTCAAACAACATTGTAGGAGTTAAGTTTCCTGTCGTCATTTTCTATCGCTTAACTTACTTAAGTAAGTTTATTCAGGTATATACAAATCCAGTTACAGTCATCCCTCGGTTTTCGATTGTCCCAGTTTTCGCCGATTTTGGTTTTCGCTGACTTTTTTCAGGGAAAATCTGTCTCAGTTTTCGCCGACCGTATGGGACCTGTCCACCAGTGCCGCGCACATACAAAGGCCGTAGGCCCGCCACCCACACCCCCCCCAGCACCTCAAACGCACATTGTCATGCAGTCTAGCATTGTTTATGCTTGAGTGAACATCACCCCAGGAGTTCATACAAAACATTTATTAACAATTCATTGTTTTTGGCCCTTGATTATTGTGTGTGACTACTAAATAAGCTACCATGGGCCCAAAGAAAGCTCCTAGTGTCAGTCCTTTGGTAAAGAAAGTGAGAAACACGATGGAGTTTAAGAGTATAGCAGGCATGCAGGAGTGTAGCATGTAGCGGGGAGTGTAGCATGTATGCAGGAGTGTAGCATGTATGCAGGAGTGTAGCATGTATGCAGGGAGTGTAGCATGTAGCAGGATGTAGCAGTTGCAGGAGTGTAGCATGTATGCAGGGAGTGTAGCATGTATGCAGGGGGTCTAGTATGTATGCAGGGGTGTAGCATGTATGCAGGGAGTGTAGCATGTATGCAGGGAGTGTAGCATGTATGCAGGGAGTGTAGCATGTATGCAGGGAGTGTAGCATGTATGCAGGAGTGTGCATGTATGCAGGGAGTGTAGCATGTATGCAGGGAGTGTAGCATGTATGCAGTGGATGTGTAGCATGTATGCAGGGAGTGTAGCATGTATGCAGGGAGTGTAGCAGGTATGCAGGGAGTGTAGCAGGTATGCAGGGAGTGTAGCAGGTATGCAGGGAGTGTAGCAGGTATGCAGGGAGTGTAGCAGGTATGCAGGGAGTGTAGCAGGTATGCAGGGAGTGTAGCAGGTATGCAGGGAGTGTGAGCAGGTGTATGCAGGGAGTGTAGCAGGTATGCAGGGAGTGTAGCAGGTATGCAGGGAGTGTAGCAGGTATGCAGGGAGTGTAGCAGGTATGCAGGGAGTGTAGCAGGTATGCAGGGAGGTAGCAGGTATGCAGGAGTGTAGCAGGTATGCAGGGAGTGTAGCAGGTATGCAGGGAGTGTAGCAGGCATGCAGGGAGTGTAGCAGGCATGCAGGGAAGTGACCCCAGATAAGGACTTGGTACCTAAATTCCTTATGGAAGGGGATTCCCCTTCCAAAAAAATAGGGTCTCTTCCCTCTCCACTCCTCCCTCTCTTCCATCCAGCAACATCAGTCTTCAATAAAGGTAAGTGTCACATAGAGTTCATTCATTTGTGCATGTAAATCTATCTTTAAGGCCCCCCCAAAAAATTTTTTTTTCCAAACTTCTGGGTTTCTGGAACGGTTTAATTGAATTTCCATTATTTCTTATGGGGAAAATAGTTTTGGTTTTCGCCGATTTTGGTTTTAGCCGATCCATCTGGAACGGATTAAAATCGAAAACCGAGGGATGACTGTACATATATTATCATACATAGCACCATATGTGTAGAAAACCTAGGATAACCCAAAAAAGTCAGACAGAGTGACTTATTTCCATTGCTACACTTTATCACTGGCTGGTGCTATAGCCTTTATCGACTTGTGAAGCTTCTTTGGACCCATGGTGACTTATTTCACAGTGACAATCACTAAACCAGCAATAAACACAATAAATTTATTGTGAAATGTTTTATTGAGCGCACTGGGTAATGTTCTCTCAATGGTAAACAACGCTAGACTGGCTCACGAATTCTGCACGGCGAGGCGGACAGGTCTGGTACCGGACCGATAGTCGAGGGAATGGCCGGTTGGCGAGGGAAAATTTGACCGAAAAAAGCTATCGAAACTCGAAATCACCGATAGTCGGACCGATCGAAAGTCGAGGGACCACTGTATTCACTTATCTTTTATTCATTGTAAACTCCTAAATTTACACTTTATTGTTATTGCTTTATTAATCTTAAGTTTGTCCAAAATGTTGTGCATATATAGTGGTTTTTGTCATGTACATCCAAATGTTATTATCCTTTGTACAAACACTATCATGCTGAAGTAAACATTATCATAACACTTGTGATAATGGTGCTGACACTGTACATAGTGATAGTGACACTGTACACTTGTGATAATGGTACTGACACTGTACATTGTGATAGTGACACTGTACACTTGTGATAATGGTATTGACTCTGTACATGGTGATAGTGACACTGTACACTTGTGATAATGGTACTGACACTGTACATGGTGATAGTGACACTGTACACTTGTGATAATGGTACTGACACTGTACATGGTGATAGTGACACTGTACACTTGTGATAATGGTACTGACACTGTACATGGTGATAGTGACACTGTACACTTGTGATAATGGTACTGACACTGTACATGGTGATAGTGACACTGTACACTTGTGATAATGGTACTGACACTGTACATGGTGATAGTGACACTGTACACCTGTGATAATGGTGGTGACACTGTACACAGGTGATAATGGCAGTGACACTGTACACAGGTGATAATGGTAGTGACACTGCACAGGTGATAATGGTAGTGACACTGTACACAGCTGATAATGGTAGTGACACTGTACACAGCTGATAATGGTAGTGACACTGTACACAGGTGATAATGGTGGTGACACTACCCAGGTGATAATGGTAGTGACACTGTACACAAGTGATAATGGTGCTGACACTGTATAGAGGTGATAATGGTGGTGACACTGTACACAGGTGATAATGGTGGTGACACTGTACACAGGTGATAATGGTGGTGACACTGTACACAGGTGATAATGGTAGTGACACTGTACACAGGTGATAATGGTGGTGACACTGTACACAGGTGATAATGGTGGTGACACTGTACACAGGTGATAATGGTAGTGACACTGTACACAGGTGATAATGGTGGTGACACTGTACACAGGTGATAATGGTGGTGACACTGTACACAGGTGATAATTGTAGTGACACTGTACACAGGTGATAATGGTGGTGACACTGTACACAGGTGATAATGGTGGTGACACTGTACACAGGTGATAATGGTGGTGACACTGTACACAGGTGATAATGGTGGTGACACTGTACACAGGTGATAATGGTGGTGACACTGTACACAGGTGATAATGGTAGTGACACTGTACAGAGGTAATAATGGTGGTAACTGTCCACAGGTTGATGATCTTGGTGGGATGAGTGAGAGCGTCAAGAGGCTGGTGGAGGCTGGCCTGGTGTGGGGTGTCCAGCAAGACCAAGATGACCTCCGCTACTCCAGGATAACTTTACAAGATGGTCAACTGTATCTCCACGTTCTCCAGCACCAACAACCACCCACCCACACCCACACTCTCCAGGTACTTTATTATACTACCACTCTTACTGTACCACCTACACCCACACTCTCCACAAACTACTGTACCAGCACCTACCCACCTACATCCACACTCTCCACACACAACTACTGTACCAGTATCTACCCACCTACACCCACACTCTCCACACTACTGTACCAGCACCTACCCACCTACACCCACACTCTCCACACTACTGTACCAGCACCTACCCACCTACACCTACACTCTTCACACTAATGTTTCAGCACCTACCCACCTACACCCACACTCTCCACACTATGGTACCAGTACAAAATACTGTGAGGAATTGACAAAGTGGACAGAGACAGGATGCTCCAGAGATGGGACACAGAAACAAGGGACCACAATTGGAAGTTGAAGATTCAAATGAGTCAAAGGGATGTTAGGAAGTATTTCTTTAGTCATAGAGTTGTCAGGAAGTTTAATAGTCTGTCAAGTGACGTAATGGAGGAACGAACCATACATAGTTTTAAGACGAGGTTTGATAAAGCTCATGGAGCAGGGAGAGAGAGGACCTAGTAGTGATCAGTGAAGAGGAGGGGCTGAGAGCTATGACTTGACCCCTGCAACCACAGAGAGGTGAGTACAAATAGGTGAGTACTCTCCACACTACTGTACCAGCACCTACCCACCTACATTAACACACACACATGCTCTATCTCTCTTCCCTTGCTCTCCTCTCACCTGCTGCTTTCTCTCTTCTCTTCCTCTCACCTGCTTCTCCCTCTCCTCTCTTCCTCTCACTTGCTTCTTCCTCTCCTCTTTTTCTGTCACCTACTGCTCCCTCTCCTCTCTTCCTCTCGTCTGCGCTTCCCTCTCCTCTTTTCCTCTCAATTTCTCCCTCTTCTCTCATCTACCTTTCCTCTGATAGATGAGAGTTAGAGGTACCGCTAGCTGGTCTGCACATCTACTCAGCAATCTTGGGCTCAACTTGTCGAGGCCCACAGCCTTTTCTTGGTCCAGAGATTTAAGAAGATGCACCTCCTTCTCCTCCTGCCTTATTGTCACCATTGACAGCTTTGACACAGCTCCTGCAGCTAGCCATGGAGGGTCCCATGCTGGATCAGGAACTTGCATTTTGGCAGTAAAGTGTTGGGCAAAGAGGTCCAGTTTTCTACTGACTACTGGTAGAGGTGATCACATACTGTCTATTTAGAGGAGGAATAAGTTCATCAGGCAGATAACCTTGTCTGTCCCTGACTAAGAACCACCAGGTCTTGGAGCACACTCTACCTGATGCCAGCTTTCTTTTTGTGTTAGCCTCCTATTTAGAGATGGCCCACTTTTGAGTTTCACCCATATGCCTACAGGCTTGCCTGTGCAAGTTCCTGTTATAGGTAATGGGATGTCTCTTAAACCTTCTCCAAGCCGCCTTGTACTTGGCAGTAGCAGCCTCTCTGCAATGAGAGCCGAACCAATGCTGATCTGTAGGCTTCATCACATATTGCAAGTGAGGGATGTGTCTAGTGAAGGCATTCACTTGGTTGTCAACATCCCCTTGGAGAAGAGCATTCCAATCGGAGGTGGGGAGCTCAGAGCAAAGGGCTGGCCAGTTTCCACTTTCCCACAGCCAGGTTGTGCGTGTGGATTTCTCACCTCGTTCTGTGGGAATCTTCAGCATCGTAAAAACAGCCTTGTGGTCAGACGATCCAACATAACCAAGGGGTTGATAAGTGACTCTACCTTCTGACAGATCACTCACAACTGGGTCAAGGGAGGAGCCAGAGATGTGAGTAGGGAAATCGACAAAGTTTTCCATGCCAAACACTGCAAGAAGGTCATTAAAGTCCGTCTGTATAAGATGTTGGTTGAGGTCACCAACGATTATAATGTTGACAGTTGTGTTGGAGCAGAAGGGAGTCCACAATTTCCATTAGGAAGTTGATGGGATCTGCATGTTGCCACTTAGGTCTGTACATTGCATCTCTCTCTCTTACAGTGAGTTTTACAAAGATAGCTTCATGGTTCCTAACTTCACAAGCTGAGAGCTCATACCTACATAAGCTCATTTGAAAGCCCTTTTATTGTTAAGAGATATACAGATAGTTTACATGACAAAGTTGTAGCCATCTGTGGGCCAGCTGTTTTATTTGGTCAACTGATTTTATTTTGTTGATGTCATTTTGTTGTATGAACATGTTCCAGACAGGAGTCATCCTAGGAATAAATGAGCTCAGATGAATTAATGTCTACCTGATCAGCCAGGCTGTGGTTCGTACGTTGGTTTATGTGCGGCCAACAGTAACAGCATGGTTGATCAGACCCTGATCCACCACAAGGCCTGGTCACAGAGCCTTAGGGGCGTTGACCCCCAAAATCCTCTCCAGGTTTACTCTCCAGGTATACTCCAGGTATGTGCTGCTTGATCCCTTCAGGTTTAGTACTCAATAATAATAACGATAATTATTTTTTTAAACACACCATTCATTTCCCACCAAGGCAGTGTGACCTTAAATCAATGAGGCAGCGTGACCTAGAATCTGAGGCAGTGTGACCTAGAATCAATTAGGCAGTGTGACCTAGAATCTATGAGGCAGTGTGACCTAGAATCAATGAGGCAGTGTGACCTAGAATCAATGAGGCAGTGTGACCTAAAATCAATGAGGCAGTGTGACCTAAAGTCAATGAGGCAGTGTGACCTAAAATCAGTGAGGCATTGTTACCTAAAATCAATGGGTATCTTTATTGAGGAAACGTTTCGCCACACAGTGGCTTCATCAGTCCAATACAAAGTAGAAAGGTGTAAGGAGAGGAGGAGTTTGAGGTCGGTTCTCTGAACCATTCATCTACAATCAATTATCCTACCTATCTTTGTGTCATCGGCTCATATCACTAGTAATTCCCTCATCAAGGTCATTGGTATATACATATTAAAAACAACAACGGGCCTAAGATTGATCCCTGTGGAACGTCACTTGTTACAGACCCCCACTTGGATTTAACCCCATTTAAGCACACTCTCTGCTTCCTATTGGTGAGCCATGACTCTATACGTGACAGCATTTTTTCCCCAGTGCCATGAGCTGCCACTTTCTTTAACAGTCTCTGGTGCCATACTCTATCAAAAGCCTTACTAAAGTCTAAATAAACAATATCGAATTCGTTATTGTGATCAACAGCCTACAAGATAGATGGACTGAACACATCGACTCCAGGCCGAGGGACTGATTACCTCAAACTCCTCCTCTCCTTCCACCTTTCTACTTTGTATTGGACTGATGAAGCCACTGTGTGGCGAAACATTTTCTCAATAAAGCTTCCCAAGTGTTACATATGTGTCTAATTTATAACTTGTTGGTTCTCTGAACCATTCATCTACTCCCAGGGAGGTACTACCATCCTGTGGTAGTAGGTTGGTAGTCAGCAATCTCCCAGGGAGGTACTACTCTCCTGGCAAGTGAGTCTCAAACACAAACCTGTAATTGTTTTACATGATGGTAGGATTGCTGGTGTCTTTTTTCTCTCTCATAAACATGCAAGGATTTAGGTATGTCTTGCTACTTCTACTTACACTTAGGTCACACTACAATTGCATGTACAAGCATATACATACATACCCCTCCGGGTTTTCTTCTGTTTTCTTACTAGTTCTTGTTCTTGTTTATTTCCTCTTATCTCCACGAGGAAGTGGAACAGAATTCTTCCTCCGTAAGCCATGCATGTCATAAGATGTGACTAAAATACTGGGAGCAAGGGGCTAGTAACCCCTTCTGTCTATATTACTAAATTTAAAAGGAGAAACTTTTGTTCTTTTTGGGCCACACTGCCTCCGTGGCCACACTGCCTCCGTGGGATACTGCCGGTTTGTTGAAAGAAGAAGAAAATCCAGGCACTCGTATTCAGTTGTGATGTCAGTGACATTGATGATGATAACAGGGCATCATTTTCTGGGATTGAAGGTGAGAACAATGGTTCTTCGACCAGGAATGAAGGAATTACTAGTTCAACCCAAGATATAGTAGTACCTTTTTACCTCTGGTCTTACCACAAAAAGTGGACATCCATGGCCTTTTACCGGTGATTTTCTTAGTGACTGGAGAGGTTTCAGCCATAAGAGTGGAAAGTGATATATGTATAAGGAGGAGAGTGGTGATTCCAGTGAGAGTGATGCAGTATATTGACCTATAAAACACTGGTACAGCGTGACACTAAGTCTGGTTCTCACTCATGTGTTTCATCGTTCTATAGTGAGATATCTAGGAGCATGATAGTGATGGTGAAGATTGTGATTGTAACATTGATGGTGCTTTCATTGTTCTATGGTAAGACATCTAGGAGCATCATACTGATGGTGAAGATTGTGATTGTAACATTGATGGTACTTTATTGTTCTATGGTAAGACATCTAGGAGCATCATACTGATGGTGAAGATTGTGATTGTAACATTGATGGTGCTTTCATTGGTATGAGAAAATGACATGCTGCAACCAAGACAAACTGTGACACAAGTTGTGATGGCACCAACAGTAGTGACAACAGAACACCAGTCATAGCACCACATGCGGTAACAACACCACTAGTCATACCAACACAAACACCAGTAACAACACCATCAGCAATACCAACATAAACAACAGTAATAACACCACCAGTCATAAGAACACAAACACCAGCAACAACACCACCAGCCATACCAACACAAACACCAGTAACAACAGCACCAGTCATACCAACACAAACACCAGTAACACCACCAGCCATACCAACACAAACACCAGTAATAACACCACCAGTCATACCAACACAAACACCAGTAAAACCACCACCAGTCATGCCAACACAAACACCAGTAACAACACCACCAGTCATACCAACACAAACACCAGTCATACCAACACAAACACCAGTAACAACACCACCAGTCATACCAACACAAACACCAGTAACACCACCACCAGTCATGCCAACACAAACACCAGTAACAACACCACCAGTCATACCAACACAAACACCAGTAACAACACCACCAGTCATACCAACACAAACACCAGTAACAACACCACCAGTCATACCAACACAAACACCAATAACAACACCACCAGCAATACCAACACAAACATCAGTAACAACAGCAACAGCCATGCCAACACAAACACCAGTAACAACAGCACCAGTATAGAAACTTGTTTTGGATTGCCCCCTTGTAAGTTGCACTCTGGGCAAGCACTGTTGACACCGACACTCTGAGAAACTTCTCTCAGACTTACAAGTGGCTATGGTACAAATTTCTATCTAATTGCAGTAAGGGGAATCCCACGCTGCCTACACAATACTGGAAGGGGGATTACTTACTTGAAAGAAAAGGGTGGGTATGTGTCCTGGTCTTTCTTATATATAACCCCTCCTAACACCATGTGCAGTGGAGAAACTTTGTCTGCAAAAGATGGGGTAATTAGTGTCCTGCCTGCACCTCAGAGTTACCTGGTTACTAGGATGTCCCTTGAGTAATATATGCAGTAAGTAACACTAGCTTCCAGACTGAACTTAAGAGACGACGCTGGTACATACCAACACAAAGGCGTCCGTCTGCTTAAGACCCACAGATAACTTCACTAACGTTTCCCCCAAAAAACTGGCCAGATACTGAGAGAAAGAAAGCCTAGTCTTACTGTAATGGGTCTGGATGGCAGATTTCCACCGTACTTCGGGATCTCCTCCAGGGCCCCAGGACAGATGTTGGGTCACGTGGGGATGCTGTTGTGTTACAGCAATTCTTCTCCGTGTGGAGTCTGGTCTGGTAAGAACGTAGGTCACAATTTCTGACCACCACACTGCCTAGATTCGTGTGGGCTGCCAGTTGTCTCTAGCTAACATAACCTAATGCTTGCCTATTCAGGCCTATAACTACCTATATTAGGGTGCTAGAGCTACAGTAATAATACCTAACGTTGCCTTAATAATCCTACTATTAGTTTATATCTGTACAAACTTGCCTAGATGTTCCTAGGTGGATAAATCTATCAATTAAAATATACACAATAGTCACCTTCAAAAGCTGGAGTGTGTAGTTGTTTCGGTTGGGATTGTGGGTTTATAAACTCCGAGGGCCGATCCACGGTATGTTTAAGGCTCCTAACGGCTCACTTACCCTGTGGAACTTTCAGTGACTTAAAAAGTTTCCACAACCAGCCATACCAACACAAACACCAGTAACAACACCAGTCATACCAACACAAACACCAGTAACAACACCACCAGTCATACCAACACAAACACCAGTAAAAACACCAACAGTCATACCAACACAAACACCAGTAACAACAACACCAGTCATACCAACACAAACACCAGTAACAACACCAACAGTCATACCAACACAAACAACAGTAACAACAGCACCAGCCATACCAACACAAACACCAGTAACAACAGCACCAGCCATACCAACACACACATCAGTAATAACACCACCAGTCATACCAACATAAACACCAGTAACAACAACAGCCATACCAACACAAACACCAGTAACAACAACACCAGCCATACCAACACAAACACCAGTAACAACACCATCAGTCATACCAACACAAACACCAGTAACAACACCACCAGCCATACCAACACAAACAAAGGTAACAACACCACCAGCCATACCAACAAAAACACCAACAATAACAGCACCAGTCATGCCAACACAAACATCAGTAACAGCACCAGCAATACCAACACAAACACCAGTAACAACAGCACCAGCCAAACCAACACAAACACCAGTAACAACACCACCAGTCATACCAACACAAACACCAGTAACAACACCACCAGTCATACCAACACAAACACCAGTAAAAACACAACCAGTCATACCAACACAAACACCAGTAACAACACCACAAGCCATACCAACACAAACATCAGTAACAATAGCACCAGCCATACCAACACAAACACCAGTAACAACACCACCAGTCATACCAACACAAACACCAGTAACAACACCAGCCATATAAACACAAACACCAGCAGCAACACCACCAGTCATACCAACACAAACACCAGTAACAAAAGCACCAGCCATACCAACACAAACATCAGTAAAAACAGCACCAGCCATACCAACACAAACACCAGTAAAAACAGCACCAGCCATACCAACACAAACACCAGTAACAAAAGCACCAGCCATACCAACACAAACACCAGTAAGAATAGCACCAGCCAAACAAACACAAACACCAGTAACAACAGCACCAGCCAAACCAACACAAACATCAGTAACAATAGCACCAGCCATACCAACACAAACACCAGCAACAACACCACCAGTCATACCAACACAAACACCAGTAACAATAGCACCAGCCATACCAACACAAACACCAGTAACAACACCACCAGTCATACCAACACAAACACCAGTAACAACACCACCAGCCATACCAACAGTAACAATAGCACCAGCCATACCAACAGTACAACAAACACTGTCAAATCACATCATACACCATAACAACACCAACAGCCATACCAACACAAACACCAATAACAACACTACAAGTCATACTAACAAAACACCAGTAAAAAGCACCAGTCATACGAACACAAATCACAGTAACAACAGCACCATCCTACCAACCAAAACCATTAACAACACCACCACTATACCAACACAAAGACCATTAACAACAGCACCAGCTATACAACACAAACACCAGTAACAATACCCAGTCATACCAACACAAATACAGTAATAACAGCCAGTCATGCCAAACACAAACAGTAACAACACCACCTGTCATGCCAACACAAACACCAGTAACAACACCACCATCATTCCAACACAAACATCAGTAACACCACCCCAGCCATACCAACACAAAATCAGTAACAACAGCACCAACCATACCAACACAAACCCAGTAACAACAGCACCAGCATAACAACACAAACATCAGTAACAATTCCAACAGCCATACCAACACAAACACAAGTAACAACACCACAAGTCATACCAACACAAGCACCAGTAACAACACCACCAGTCATACCAACACAAACACCAGTAACAACAGCACCAACCATACCAACAAAAACACCAGTAGCAACAGCACCAGTCATGCCAACACAAACACCAATAACAACACTACCAGTTATGCCAACCCAAACACCAGTAACAGCACCAGTCATACCAACACAAACACTAGTAACAACAGCACAAGTCATACGAACAAAAACACCAGTAACAACAGCACCAGCCATACCAACACAAACACAAGTAACAACAGCACCAGTCATACCAACCCAAATACAAGTAACAACAGCACCAGTCATACCAACACAAATGCAAGTAACAACAACACCAGCCATACCAACAAAAACACCAGTAGCAACAGCACCAGTCATACCAACACAAACACCAATAATAACACCACCAGTCATGCCAATACAAACACCAGTAACAGCACCAGCCATACCAACACAAACACCAGTAACAACACCACCAGTCATACCAACACAAACACCAGTAACAACAGCACCAGCCATACCAACACAAACACTACTAACAACAGCACCAGCCATCCCAACAAAAACACCAGTAATAACAGCACCAGCCATCCCAACAAAAACACCAGTAATAACAGCACCAGCCATCCCAACAAAAACACCAGTAATAACAGCACCAGCCATCCCAACAAAAACACAAGTAATAACAGCACCAGTCATATCAACACAAACACCAGTAGCAATTCCAACAGCCATACCAACACAAACACCACCAGTCATGCCAACATAAACATCAGTAACAGCACCAGCAATACCAACACAAACACCAGTAACAACAGCCCCAATCATACCAACTCAAACATCAGTGACAACACCACCAGTCGTGCAAACAAACACCAGTAACAACACCACCAGTCATACCAACACAAACACCAATAACAACAACACCAGTCATACCAACACAAACACTACACGCCCTGATGACATAGTGGCTTGCGCTCTTGCTTCACGCACGGAGGGCCTGGGTTCAATTCCCGGCAGGGCCGAAACATTTCGAAGTGTTTCGTTCACACACACACACACACACACACACACACACACACACACACACACACACATTCATACAACAGGCCTAGTGTCTAATCGACATGTGCCTAGGACAAAATGGTAACTAACTAGTAACATCACCACCAGTCATAACAACACAAACGCCAGTAACAAGAGCACCAGCCATACCAACACAAACATCAGTAACAGCAGCACCAGTCATACCAACACAAACACCAATAACAACAGCACCAGCCATACCAACACAAACACTAGTAACAACAGCACCAGCCATCCCAACAAAAACAACAGTAATAACAGCACCAGCTATCCCAACAAAAACACCAGTAATAACAGCACCAGTCATCCCAACACAAACACCAGCAACAACACCAGTCATACCAACACAAACACCATTAACAACACCAGCCATACCAACACAAACACCAGTAACAACATCACCAGCCCTACCAACACAAACACCAGTAGCAACACCACCAGCCATACCAACACAAACACCAGTAACAACACCACCAGTCACACCAACACAAACACCAGTAAAAACACCACCAGTCATAAAAACACAAACACCAGTAACAACAGTACCAGCTATACCAACACAAACATCAGTAACAACAGCACCTGCCATACCAACACAAACACAAGTAACAACACCACCAGTCATACCAACACAAACACCAGTAACAACAGCACCAGCCATACCAACACAAACACCACTAACAACACCACCAGTCATACCAACACAAACACCAATAACAACAGCACCAGCCATACCAACACAAACACCACTAACAACAGCACCAACCATACCAACAAAAACACTAGCAACAGCACCAGTCATACCACCACTAACAATTCCAACAGCCATACCAACACAAACACCAATAACAACACTACTAGTCATACTAACACAAACACCAGTAACAGCACCAGCCATACCAACACAAATACAAGTAACAACAGCACTAGTCATACCAAACCAAACACCATTAACAACTCCACCCACTATACCAACACAAACACCAGTAATAACAGCACCAGTCATACAAACCCAAATACAAGTAACAATAGCGCCAGTCATACCAACCCAAATACAAGTAACAACAGTACCAGCCATACCAACACAAACACTAGTAACAACACCACCTGTCATGCCAACACAAACACCAGTAACAACACCACCATTCATACCAACACAAACACCAGTAACACCACCACCAGCCATACCAACACAAATATCAGTAACAACAGCACCAACCATACCAACACAAACGCCAGTAACAACAGCACCAGCCATACCATCACAAACACCAGTAACAAAAGCACCAGCCATACCAATACAAACATCAGTAAAAACAGCACCAGCCATTCCAACACAAACATCAGTAACAACACTACCAGTTATACCAACACAAACACCAGTAACAACAGCACCAGCCATACCAACACAGATATCAGTAACAACAGCACCAGCTATACCAACACAAACACTAGTGACAACACCACCAGTTTTTACAACACCATGAGCTGTGACACCAACGGTAAATATTAAACAGTGGACCTTCCGTTTTCGTGAGTCTCAGTTTTTCTGAATTTTGGTTATCGGCAACATATAGCCTTGGTTTTCGTTATTTCCCTTGGATTTCGGCAGTCTTGCGGAACATGTCAAAGTGGCCGCGCGCACACAAAGCCTCCCACAGATGCATTCAGAGTCAGTCTGGCATTGTTTCTCAGTGAGTGAGCATCACCCCCTGTGTTCATAAGAAACATTTTGTAATAATCCATTGTTTTTTGTGCTTGCAACTGCTAAATAAGCCACCATGGGCCCAAAGAAAGCTCCTAGTTCCATCCCGTTGGTAAAGGTGTTAAACACGATAGAATTCTAGAACACACCAGCCAGGGTACTTCCCCACACACACCAGCCAGGGTACTTCCCCACACACACCAGCCAGGGTACTTCCCCACACACACCAGCCAGGGTACTTCCCCACACACACCAGCCAGGGTACTTCCCCACACACACCAGCCAGGGTACTTCCCCACACACACCAGCCAGGGTACTTCCCCACACACACCAGCCAGGGTACTTCCCCACACACATCAGCCAGGGTACTTCCCCACACACATCAGCCAGGGTACTTCCCCACACATACCAGCCAGGGTACTTCCCAGGGTACAGTGAAGAGCTAACCACTGAAGAGCTGTAAGACCTTCCACTGGAACAGCAGCAGATTGCAGCTGAGGAAATTGCTTCAGAGGAGGAGGAAGAGCGAGGGAAGAATGTGCCTTCTTCAGTGATTAAGGACATTTGTGTAAAGTGGAGTGAGTTGCAAACTTTTATGGAGGAACATCACCCTTACAAAGCTGTAGCAGGCTGTGTCTGCAACATGTTTAATGACATTGCCTTGTCCCATTTTAGGCAAATTTTAAAGAGATGCCAGAAACAGAGCCCTCTGGAACAATTTTTTGAGCAACAGGGGTCCAGTAGCTCTCAAGCTGGTCCTAGTGCCATTAAAAAACAAAAAAGGGAAGTAACCCCAGATAAGGACTCAGTACCTTCTTTCATACACCTGGAGAGAGAGTTCCGAGGCTCAACGCCCCCACTGCCTGGTCTGTGACCAGGCCTCATGGTGGATCAGAGCCTGATCAACAGGCTGTTACTGCTGGACGCACACAGTCCGACGTACAAACCACAGCCCGGCTGGTCAGGTACTGACTTTAGGTGCCTGTCCAGTGCCTGCTTGAAGACAGCCAGGGGTCTATTGGTAATCCCCCTTATGTACGCTGGGAGACAGTTGAACAGTCTTGGGCCCCTGACACTTATTTTGTTTTCTCTCAACGTGCTAGTGGCACCCCTGCTTTTCATTGGGAGGATGTTGCATCGTCTGCTGAGTCTTTTGCTTTCGTAGGGAGTGACTCTCATGTGCAAGTTTGGTACTAATCCCTCTAGGATTTTCCAAGTGTATATAATAATGTATCTCTCCCACCTGCATTCTAGGGAGTACAGGTTTAGGAACTTCAAGCGTTCCCAGTAATTGAGGTGGTTTATCGCAGTTATGTGTGCCGTGAAGGTTCTCTGCACATTTTCTAGGTCAGCAATTTCACCTGCCGTGAAAGGTGCAGTTAGTGTGCAGCAATATTCCAGCCTAGATAGAACAAGCGACCTGAAAAGTGTCATAATGAGCTTGGCATCCCTGGTTTTGAAGGTTCTCATTATCTATTCTGTCATTTTTCTAGCATATGCGATTGCATCTTGAAGGTGAGAGCCTCTGACATGATCACTCCCAGGTCTTTGACAGTTTTTCGCTCTATTGTGTGGTTGGAATTTGTGTTATATTCCAATGAAATTTTAATTTCCTCACGTTTTCCATATCGGTGTAATTGGAATTTCTCATCATTGAACTTCATATTGTTTTCTGCAGCCCATTTAAAGATTTGGTTAATGTCTGCTTGGAATCTTGCAGTTTCTTCAATGGTGGACTCTGTCATGCAGATTCGGGTGTCATCTGCAAAGGAAGACACGGCTCTGTGGTTTACATCCCTGTCTATGTCCGATATGAGGATGAGGAACAAGATGGGAGCGAGTTCTGTGCCTTGTGGAGCAGAGCTTTTCACCATAACCGCCTCAGACTTTACTCTGTTGACTACTACTCTTTGTGTTCTATTTGTTAAGAAATTATAGATCCATCTGCCTACTTTTCCTGTTATTCCTTTATCACGCATTTTTTGTGCTATTACTCCATGGTCACACTTGTCGAAGTTTTTTGCAAAGTCTGTGTATATAACAACTGCATTCTGTTTGTGTTCTAGAGCATCCAGGACCTTGTCGTAGTGGTCAAGTAGTTGGGACAGACAGGAGCGACCTGCTCTAAACCCATGCTGCCCTGCGTCGTGTAATTGATGGGTATCTTGATGAGTGACGATCTTGCTTCTTAGAACACTTTCAAAGATTTTTATGATATGGGATGTTAGCACTATTGGTCTGTAGTTCTTTGCCAGTGCTTTACTGCCTCATTTGTGGAGTGAGGCTATGTCTGTTGTTTTTAGTAACTGCGGGACGACCCCCAGCATCCATGCTCCCTCTCCATAGGATGTTAAAAGCACGTGATAGGGGCTTCTTGCAGTTCTTGATGTACACGGAGTTCCATGAGTCTGGGCCTGGGGCAGAGTGTATGGGCTTGTCATTTATCGCCTCTTCGAAGTCATTTGGCATCAGGATAATGTCAGATTGGTTTGCGTCTATCAAGTTCTGTGGGACTCTCATAAAAGATTCATTAAGGTCTTCAACTTTCACTCTGGTTAGTGGCTCGCTAAAAACTGAGTCATACTGGGACTTTAGTGGCGTTTGGCTTTTTGGGGACTCCCAGAAACGTAACCCAATTTTTCCCCTAAGTTTTTTTAAACCTTTCAGGGTCCAAGGCCATTTTTGGAAGGGGTACGCCAGTGTCCAAGAATTTTCAAAAAAAAAAAAAAATTGCTTATTTTTTCTTATGAAATGGTAGAGAATCTTTTTCTGAAGGTAATAAAACAAAAAGTACGAAATTTGATTGAAAATTTACAAAATTATGCTCTCGCGAATTTTGATGTGTCAGCGATATTTACGCATCGGCAATTTTGCCAACTTTGACTCCCATTTTAGGCCAATTACATTATTCCAGTTGAACAAATTCTTAATTATTTCACTAGTATTACTTCTATTCTATTGATTGAGCACACGAAATCGCCCAGTCAACTGTTTCAACTACAAAATAAAGTGATTGGAAATTGGTAATTTAGCCAATTTAACTCAAAGTTCAAAATATTCCAATTTCAAAATAGGGTGCAGAATAAACAATGCAGGCATTCCTGCCCCTAAACTAACATTTCCTCTGTTCATTAATTACATTTTCAGTCTTTACAAATGAATTCCATTTTTATTTTTTATTCACATAATGAATTCACATAATGAATTTTTATTCAAACCAAAAAATGGAAGATTTACTGTTATGCAATATTGTAATAATTGTACAAATAATATCAACACATTTGTGAATGTATATTAGACCCACCAGCTGGCGCGTATTAGACGTGTGAGGTCATTTGTTTACTCTTCAACATCGGCAAAAATTTAACATTTCCGCTACTTTGAGCTCAGTTTCAAGCCATTTCCAGTACTAAAACCAATTAAAATCATCTCTATATCTGTAACATATCTTCCATTCTATCAAATGAGACCAAGAAACCGCAAATACAACTATAAAAATTATAAGAAAAAACACTGCAAAGTCGCTGTTTTAATCGAAAATTACGGTTTCAGTTTTTTTTCTCATTATGCACTGTGTGCTGCAGGATTTGTTTTATGTGGTGCACACTTACCACATAGATGTATTCTCTCATATCTAGGCCTAAATTTACCGCTCAAAGCTTATCTGAGTGAGCTGAGCTCATGACGTAGACCTACGGATTGGACCAAGAACTCAAAGCCGTAGAACTACGGTACGGACCCTGAAAGGGTTAATTATCTAACATGATTTTATCTAACAAGACATTTTCAGGAACGTAACTACCGTGCTAAATGAGGGTCTACTGTATTTTAATAATGAGAAAATTTTAATTCAAAATTTATAATAGTTAATAAAAATCAAAATAATAATAATTTTAATGAAATAATATTTTAATGTGAGATAATTATAAATCAATATTTATAATAGATAATAATAATAATATAAAAATAAAGTATAATTTTAATAAAAGTGAGATAATTATAATATTTATAATAGTAGTAGTATCAAGCAATAAATGGTTATAAATATGACCATAATTTTTAAAGGGGTGGACCGGTAAGATGACCAAAAGCTCCAACGGTGGGTCAGTTGGTGGGTCATCATCTGACAAAGACCCGCATCAGGAAACACCTGTCCTGTTTCCTGACGACCCTTACCTAACCTAACCTAATAATAATTCACATGTACACTCAGTGATGATGTTTGTTTGTTTGTGTAGGTGAGTGAGGTGTTGGAGGCGCTGGATCACTCCTCCACTCTGGTATTTCTTGACCTGGCCTGGCCTGGATCACTGGCCAGGCCTGGATCAACCAGACTCCACATCCAGCTGAGTGGTGACACTACGATGGCCAGACAGTTTGTGTTGTTGTGTACTGGACAACACTCAGGTTCCTCCTACCTCAACACTAAACTGTTGAAGGTGTGGTACAAGGATCAGCCAGGGGAGTTTGTGTGGGGTGGAGACTACCAGTATAATAATGGTAAGGGAGGAGCAGCACTGTTGTCTCACCAGGATGATCACCAGTACCAGAAGTCAGGCAGTGCTGGTGCTGTGTGGTCACCATGGCGGTGGGGGAGTAACCGGAGTGCCCAGTTCTGCATCATCACCAGGGACCGCACAGCTGGTCAACATTGGCCCGATGTCTTTGGTAAAGTGGTGAAGGGTCTGGATGTGGTGAGAGCAGCAGTCAACCACAGTAACATCACGGAGGTGAATGTGGTGGACTGTGGTGTTGTGTTGACACTCTAGTTCACTGTACCATTACTACTGTGGTGTTGTGTTGACACTAGTTCACTGTACCATCACTACTGTGGTGTTGTGTTGACACTCTAGTTCACTGTACCATCTCTACTGTGGTGTTGTTGACACACTAGTTCACTGTACCATCACTAGTTCACCATCACTACTAGTTCACCATCACTACTAGTTCATCACTACTAGTTCACCATCACTACTAGTTCATCACTACTAGTTCACCATCACTACTAGTTCATCACTACTAGTTCACCATCACTACTAGTTCATCACTACTGTGGTTTTGTGTTGACATTATTTCACTGTACCATCACTACTCTGGTGTTGTGTTGACACTATAGTTCACTGAACCATCACTACTGTGGTGTTGTGTTGACACTCTAGTTCACTGTACCATCACTACTGTGGTGTTGTGTTGACACTAGTTCACTGTACCATCACTACTGTGGTGTTGTGTTGACACTAGTTCACTGTACCATCACTACTGTGGTGTTGTGTTGACACTACTGTGTCACCATCACATTGTAATAATTTTAAAAGTCTTGTTGTACCTGGTCGTGAAAGTAACCTGCAAGTGTCCCATTGCTCAGTTGGTAGCACACTTACCTCACACACTGAGGTCAGTGGTTCAATCCCCTATACGGGGAAAACATTAGGGCATGTTTCCTTAAGATATCTGCTGTCACTGTTCATCTAGCAGTAAGTAGGTACCTGGGTGTTTGCTGACTGGTGCGAGTCGCATCCTGTGGTCAAAATTAATCAAAGTTTCTTGAAATACTCTTTATAACCAGTGTCTTTGTATACAGTATGTCACTGATGTCATCTAGGTCTGTATAATTTGTATCATGTATTTGTAGAAATTATTATTATTAACTTGTAAAGTACTTTGTAAATTCAAAGAATTTTGGACGTGACACGAGGCCGCACAATAACAACCACAGCCAATATACTCGACCTTTTTAGGGGAATTATTCTAGCAGAATAATGCCCACAAGTGAGTTCCTAAACACAGCTAATGAGTATAAAGATCTTAAAAAATACATGTACGTATTGATATAAAGCTGTATTCTTGAGAAATAGCAGAGTAGAAATAACAGGTTATTAAAGCCAGTCAAGTTATTGTCAGCTGTGTTATTATTATATAGTATGTGCCTTGTACCTTGGACCATTCCAGTTATCACTTATATATTGTGAAATTACTGTTAACTATAGGATTAGTAATAATTTAAGATTTATTATGATATGTTTATATTACATCACTGTGACTAGCTTATGCCAGCCTATTATATCACTGTGATTAGCTTATGCCAACCTATTCATAACTTATCTTATTCTAATTATTTTTAAATATAATTTTAGTGCCTTACTAGATTCCTAATATACCTTGTTAGAATGTGCAGTAAAACATTTTGTTAATTTATCTTGCAACCTGTAGATTAATTTATTTCTGTCTCTATTTTCTAGCCTACACTTTATCTAACATATCTTTTATGTTAATATTAATTGCTTTAATCTCTCTAACTTATGCTTGTTATGTATGTTTTTATTGCATATATTTTCATTTTTTCTAGTTTAACCTGTGATTGATGAGCTAACTTAGCTTTATAGTTATTTTCGTATGTTAGTTATAGAACTGTCTGATTCATGCCAACCTATATTTTATTATTTTTGTTAAGCGTATTATTTTTATGTAATTTTTATATGTAATTTATGTCTGAATATGTTCATTATATTTATCTAATAATTGTGTTGCCAGAATTGTATTATGTTGTAAGCTTACATTAGTAAGTTGATTCAGGTACACATAGTTACATAAATTATCATACATAGCAGCATATGTGTAAATTACCAGGATAACCTGAAAAACTCACCCCCACCCACTTATTTCCATTGTGGTCCTTGTAATAACTTATTATTTATACCTTCAAAGTTAAAACTGGTAAGTAACTTACTATGTGAATAGCAGTTACAATAAAAGGAGATATACTACAAATAAACTGAGTTAGTAACATAAATATTAAAGAAAGGATTAGATCACAGTAATAGGTACATGTATGTTTATATTTTTAACATAGAATTAGTACAGTGGTACCTCGGTTTACGATATTTTTTCGTTCCAGAATGCTGTTCAAGTGCCATTACCAAACGAATTTATCCCCATAAGGAATAATGTAAAATAGACTAGTCCTTTTAGACCCCCGAAAATACACTTATAAAAGCATTTAAAAAAATAAACTTACATAAAAGGGCGATTTTGGGGACCATCGTAAACCGAGGTACCACTATATGTTTTGAGGTATTGTACCAATTGTGTAGCTAAACCAGAAACATTTTATAAGTTTTAGTAGCAACAAGGTACACTGTGGAAATGTTAGATATTTACTAGAGAACCTGCTGAACTTGGTTCCTGGAGGGAACCACAGTACTACCAGAGGTCAAGTTGTTTCCTGGAGGGAACCACAGTACTACCAGAGGTCAAGTTGGTTCCTGGAGGGAACCACAGTACTACCAGAGGTCAAGTTGGTTCCTGGAGGGAACCACAGTACTACCAGAGGTCAAGTTGGTTCCTGGAGAGAACCACAGTACTACCAGAGGTCAAGTTGGTTCCTGGAGGGAACCACAGTACTACCAGAGGTCAAGTTGGTTCCTGGAGGGAACCACAGTACTACCAGAGGTCAAGTTGGTTCCTGGAGGGAACCACAGTACTACCAGAGGTCAAGTTGGTTCCTGGAGGGAACCACAGTACTACCAGAGGTCAAGTTGGTTCCTGGAGGGAACCACAGTACTACCAGAGGTCAAGTTGGTTCCTGGAGGGAACCACTGTACTACCAGAGGTCAAGTTGGTTCCTGGAGGGAACCACTGTACTACCAGAGGTCAAGTCAGGCATGTGGAATACACTGGTAGAAAATATATATAATAAGATTGTGGTGAGAAGAAGGAACTTAGGTGTCACCTGGATCAGGGAAGTACAAACACACATGTTGTAAACAAAGTCTGTTGAGAGACTATATAAGAGCAGTTGTTGTTATGGCAGAGTGTATACTTATGTGACTGATCTTTTACAGGTATCTGCCAGTGTTTGCAAATGTTTTTGTGACAAATAGCATTTTTTCTGTAGTGTGTTTGATTTATTAAATTGCAATTGTTATTAAATATTTTCATTCAGCCTTGAGCCATGTACATAGTGTCCATGCAAGTGCTTTATCAAAACCCTGATAATGTGCCAACTGGTCATTACCCAGGTGATACTATATTAACAACAAGTATTGATCATAACTAATTCCTTACGTCTTAACCCTTTCAGGGTTTCAGCCGTACTAGTACGGCTTACTCACCAGGGTTTTCCACTTACTAGTACACATAAATTCTAGCGGCTTCAAATCGAGGGGGAGAGAGCTGGTAGGCCTGCATGTGATAGAATGGGTCTATGTGGTAAGTGTGCGCAGTAGGAAAAAAATCTATGCACCCGCATTGCATTGTGGGAGTGGTAATTCAGTGCACCTTTGTCACCAAGCCATGCGGTAAGGAATACCTCACTCCGGCAGTGTGAATGGTAGGAAGGTAGGGGAGGGGAAGGCTGGCAGGCAGGCAGGCAGGCTGGCTGGCTAGCTAGTTTGCTCTGTCACACAGGTACACATAAATACATAGTGTAAATAACCTAGGATAAATACATAGTGTAAATTACATATGATAAATACATAGTGTAAATTACCTAGGATAACCCAAAAAATCCAGACTGGAAAATAATATGTATCGACTCTGATGTGGCAATGTTGGTTCACTAATGACTGCCTCTGAGACAGAGAGAGACAGAAAGAGAGACAAGCAAACAGACAGACAGGCAGTGAAAACAAATAAAGGGAAGGCAGTGTACCCTCATTTGTCAAATGTCATCACTCTCATTAGTTTGGTGATAAGAGGAAGCTAACCCGTCACCCCTGGCTGGCTGGCAGGGAGACAGGGAGGCAGGCAGGCAGACGAAGGCAGTGTACCCTCATCAAATGTCAACACTAATTAGTTTAGTGATAATAATAAGATAAAAGGACCCTCACCCCTCATCAATGTCACTGCTGTAATTAGATTAGTGATAAGACTGACACACCATTTCACCATGCTTCAATAATAATAATAATAATAATTATTTTATTATTATTATTATTATATTCACCTGTGTATCCTAGGTAATTTACACAATGTATAATTGTATTTGTGTTCCTGTGAGATAGACACAGCCAGCCAGCCGGCTAGCCGGTCAGCCATCAAGCCAGCCGCCTGGCCATCCATGCAACCAGCTGTTCAGCCAGCCAGCCAGCCAGCTGTTCAGCTAGCCAGCCAGCCAGCTGGTCAGGTAGCCAGCCGGCCAGCCAGTCGGCTGGCCATCCATCCAGCCAGCTGTTCAGCCAGCTAGCTGGTCAGCCAGCAAGCCAGCCAGTCGGCTGGCCATCCATCCAGCCAGCTGTTCAGCCAGCCAGTTGGCTGGCCATCCATCCAGCCAGCTGGTCAGCTAGCCAGCCAGCCAGCTGGTCAGCTAGCCAGCCAGCCAGCTGGTCAGCTAGCCAGCCAGCCAGCTGGTCAGCTAGCCAGCCAGCCAGCTGGTCAGCTAGCCAGCCAGCCAGCTGGTCAGCTAGCCAGCTGGTCAGCAAGCCAGCCAGCCAGCTGGTCATCAAGCCAGCTGGTCAGCAAGCAAGCCAGCCAGCCAGCTGGTCAGCAAGCAGTTATTGTGTAGTATACAAGGAGTGTATATATACAAAATATGGTTTATATTGGTCTCACAGGACATAAAAGTTGCTTGAAAGAATAAAATGTTAAAAAATAAAAGAAAAAAAAGAAAAAAAACATTACCGGGTGACAGGCAGTTGGCGATGTTGCCGTAAGCGGTTCACTTTCTGTCAACTTCAAGACTCTATATCTCTGTAAGTATTGATCGCAAAAAAAAAAAAAAATTAGCCTATTAGATTTAGAAAAAAAAACTATCATTTCATAAGAATTTTTTTTTTTCCATGTACCCTGAGAACGAGTTTCGGAGAGGGGCCTTGGACCCTGAAAGGGTTAATGATCCTATGTGATTCTTATTGTGTTTCCTGCTCTACTCCAATTTTGTCTTTCTTCTGCTGCAACTTTACCTCCTTTCACCTCTACTACTACGTTACTTACTACTACAAGAACAGGTGATGGAAGCATATACAGTGGAACCTTGGCTTACATGTTTAATCCGTTCCATGACCTTGTTCATATCCTGATCTGCTCGTATGCTGAGTCAATTTTCCTCATTTAAATTATTTGAAATGTCATTAATCCGTTCCAGCGGAATTCCTGCTCTCAGGAGGCAGGACAAAATGTTAACTCTACGGCTTATTTATGTCAAAATTCATCTAATATGACATAAACAATGTTAATGACACTCACCATAATGTGGCGAGTGATGGCGCTGGAGGAAGTGGAGGCAGCATCTACCGTTTACTATTCCACTCTGACTATAGTATCTTCCCATGATCTTATTATAAAAGAAAACAGTGTTTTTGAGGCTAACTGCACTAGATCACAGTTTCATAAAACATTGAAACAATGTATGTAGTACAGCACCTGCTGTTGCTGCTCTTACTACAGCACCTGGTGGTGTTGCTGCTATTACAGCACCTGGCATTGCTGCTCTTACTACAGCACATGATGCTGCTGTTACTACAGCACCTAGTGTTGTTGCTGTTACTACAGCACCTGGTGTTGCTGCTTCTATTAGTACAGCATGTGGTATTGTTGCTGTTACTACAGCACCTGGTGGTTTTGCTTGTGTTACTACAGCAGCTGGTGTTGTTGCTGTTACTACAGCACCTGGTGTTGCTGCTGTTACTACAACAGCTGGTGTTGCTGCTCCTGTTACTACAGCACCTGGTGTTGCTGCTGTTACTACAGCACCTGGTGTTGCTGCTGTTGCTACAGCACGTGGTGTTGCTGATGTTACTACAGCACCTGGTGTTGCTGCTGTTGCTACAGCACCCGGTGTTGTTGTTAATACAGCAACTGGTGTTACTGATGTTACTACAGCACCTGATGTTGCTGCTGTTACTACAGCACCTGATGTTGCTGCTGTTACTACAGCACCTGATGTTGCTGCTGTTACTACAGCACCTGATGTTGCTGCTGTTACTACAGCACCCGATGTTGCTGCTGTTACTACAGCACCCGATGTTGCTGCTGTTACTACAGCACCCGATGTTGCTGCTGTTACTACAGCACCCGATGTTGCTGCTGTTACTACAGCACCCGATGTTGCTGCTGTTACTACAGCACCCGATGTTGCTGCTGTTACTACAGCACCCGATGTTGCTGCTGTTACTACAGCACCTGAGTTGCTGCTGTTACTACAGCACCTGATTTGCTGCTGTTACTACAGCACCCGATGTTGCTGCTGTTACTACAGCACCCGATGTTGCTGCTGTTACTACAGCACCTGATGTTGCTGCTGTTACTACAGCACCTGATGTTGCTGCTGTTACTACAGCACCTGATGTTGCTGCTGTTACTACGCACCTGATGTTGCTGCTGTTACTACAGCACCTGATGTTGCTGCTGTTACTACAGCACCTGATGTTGCTGCTGTTACTACAGCACCTGATGTTGCTGCTGTTACTACAGCACCTGATGTTGCTGCTGTTACTACAGCACCTGATGTTGCTGCTGTTACTACAGCACCTGATGTTGCTGTTGTTACTACAGCACCTGATGTTGCTGCTGTTACTACAGCACCTGATGTTGCTGCTGTTTCTACAGCACCTGATGTTGCTGCTGTTTCTACAGCACCTGATGTTGCTGTTACTACAGCACCTGGTGTTGTTACTAAAGCACCTGGTGTTGTTACTAAAGCACCTGGTGTTGCTGCTGTTACTACAGCACCTGGTGTTACTACAGCAACTGGTGTTACTGCTTTTACTACAACACCAGTTCTTGCTGGTGCTGTTGCTACAACACCTGGTGTTCCTAGTGCTGTTACTACAGCACCTAGTATTGCTGGTCCTGTTACTACAGCACTTCGTGTTGCTGCTGCTGTTGGTACAGCACTTGGCATTGCTGCTGTTACTACAGCACCTGGTGTTGTTGTTGCTGTTACTACAGCACCTAATGTTGTTACTACAGCACCTGGTGTTGCTGCTGCTGTTAGTACAGCACCTGGTGTTGCTGCTGCTGTTAGTACAGCACCTGGTGTTGCTGCTGTTACTACAGCACCTGGTGTTGTTGCTGTTACTACAGCACCTGGTGTTGCTGCTGTTACTACAGCACCTGGTGTTGCTGCTGTTACTAAATCACCTGGTGTTGCTGCTGTTACTACAGCACCTGGTGTTGCTGCTGTTACTACAGCACCTGGTGTTGCTGCTGTTACTACAGCACCTGGTGTTGCTGTTACTACAGCACCTGGTGTTGCTGTTACTACAGCACCTGGTGTTGCTGTTACTACAGCACCTGGTGTTGCTGTTACTACAGCACCTGGTGTTGCTGCTGTTTCTGCAGCACCTGGTGTTGCTGCTGTTACTACAGCACCTGGTGTTCCTGCTGTTACTACAGCACCTGGTGTTGCTGCTGTTTCTGCAGCACCTGGTGTGTCTGCTTTTACTACAGCACCTGGTGTTGCTGCTGTTACTACAGCACCTGGTGTTGCTGTTACTACAGCACCTGGTGTTGCTGTTACTACAGCACCTGGTGTTGCTGTTACTACAGCACCTGGTGCTGCTGTTTCTGCAGCACCTGGTGTTGCTGCTGTTACTACAGCACCTGGTGTTCCTGCTGTTACTACAGCACCTGGTGATCCTGCTGTTACTACAGCACCTGGTGTTGCTGCTGTTTCTGCAGCACCTGGTGTGTCTGCTTTTACTACAACACCTGGAGTTGCTGCTGTTACTACAGCACCTGGTGTTGCTGTTGCTACAACTGGCATTATTGCTGTTAACACAGCACCTGGTGTTTTTGCTCTTACTACAGCACCTGGTTTTGCTGCTGCTGTTAGTACAACACCTGGTGTTGCTGTTGTTTCTACAGCACCTGGTGTTACTACTGCTGTTAGTACTGCACCTGGTGTTGTTACTGCTGTTAGTACAGCACCTGGTGTTGCTTCTGCTGTTTGTACAGCACCTGGTGTTGCTGCTGCTGTTAGTACATTATTAATCAAATAGAAGCGCTAAACCACAGGGGTTATACAGCGCTGCAGGTTATTGTAGGATGAAGGGAGAGTGGGTTGTAAGAGGGAGATGGATGATTAGTAGGGTATGGAGTGCAGCAGGACTGTGGATAGTGCAGGGATAGAGGGTAGCAAGAGATCGAGGTAGAAGGGACTGAGGGAGGTGCTAGAGGTATAATCTTCAGAGTTTGTGTAGTAAGTCAGTTTCTGTCAAAAAGTCAACAAGAGAGTCAGGATTAAAGGAGGGTCCATCTGCAAGAAGGGAAGGTAAAGAAAGGGCCGCAGAGCGAAGACGTTGTTGGAGGTAAATTCTGCATGCTCGTTGATAGAGTGGGCAGTCCAACAGGATATGTCGAACAGACACTGGAACCTGACAATGCTCACAGAGAGGGGCAGGGAGCCTCTCCATGAGATACCCGTGAGTAAGACGAGTGTGGCCGATGCGAAGACAGGAGAGAGTAGTCTTCCAACCTCGACATTGGTGACAAGAAGAAGGCCAGAAACCTATAACCGGTTTATTAGAATGAAGTTTGTTATTCAGCAGGTCAGACCAGCGTTGTTGCCAACGGGTGCGAAGGTGGGTAGCAATGACCGCAAAATAGTCTGTGAAAGGAACACCTCTATATGAAACTGGAAGGTCATGTACTGCTGACTGCACAGCAGTGTCTGCCTGTTCATTGCTCTGTACGTCAACATGACCAGGGACCCAACAAAAAACAATATCTTTATGCTTGCTAAAGATACGGTGTAACCAAAGGTGGATACGAAGAACTAGGGGGTGAGGTGTATCAATTTTACGGATAGCCTGTAAAGCACTAAGGAGTCTGAAACGACCAAATGGTGACTCAGGCATAGATGCAATACGGATAAGTGCCACAAGAATGGCATACAATTCAGCCGTAAATATGCTAGCCAAGGGTAATAGATGCCCTCGTACAACGCTGTCCGGAAACACTGCTGCGAATCCAACGCCGTCAGATGACTTTGAACCATCGGTGTATACTGCGATGGCATTGGAATGAGAACGGAAGTGGTTTAGAAAGAAAGGGCGAGAAGCCGCCGTAGGTAGTTGGGCTTTCGCGCAAGGTAGAGGAACAGAACAGATACGGACAGCCGGAACTTCCCAAGGGGGTAGGGAAAAGGGAGATGTCACATGAACATATAGAGGTGGGAGCTGAAGGGAAGACAGGAGCAAATGTAGACGAAGAGAAAAGGGACGAAGTAAGCAGGGGCGACGAACAAATAAAGAGCGCGTACTAACATCTGTAACAATCCTATACATGGAAGGATTGCGGAGGTCATGAGAGCGAACAAAATAGCGAATGCAATGTGCATCACGACGATCGGATAAGGATGGAATGTTCGCTTCTACATAGGGCTCTCAACCGGGGAAGACGAAATGCACCAAGGCATAA
>WNWK01009723.1:0-74738 GCA_009830355.1 Cherax destructor
TCACTACTTCTACCGTCACTACGTACTACCGTCACTACTTTACTACCGTCACTACTCTGATACTACCGTCACTACTCTGATACTACCGTCACTACTGTGATACTACCGTCACTACTGTGATACTACCATCACTACTGTGATACTACCGTCACTACTCTGATACTACCGTCACTACTGTGATACTACCACATCAACTGTGATACTACCGTCACTACTGTGATACTACGTCACTACTGTGATACTACCGTCCTACTGGATACTACCGTCACTACTGTATACTACACTATGATACTACCGTCACTCTGATACTACCGTACTACTCTGATACTACCGTCACTCTTGATACTACGTCACTACTCTGATACTACCGTCACTACTCTGATACTACCGTCCCTACTCTGATACTACCGTCACTACGTGATACACCATCACTCTCTGTACTACCTCACTACTCTGATACTACCGTCACTACGTGATACTACCGTCACTATTGATACTACCGTCACTCTGTGATACTACCGTCACTACTGTATCTACCGTCACTACTGTGATACTACCGTCACCTTGATACTACCGTCACTACTCTGATACTACCGTCACTACTTGATACTACGTCACTACTGTGATACTACCATCACTACTGTGATACTACCGTCACTACTCTGATACTACCGTCACTACTGTGATACTACCACATCACTACTGTGATACTACCGTCACTACTGTGATACTACCGTCACTACTGTGATACTACCGTCACTACTGTGATACTACCGTCACTACTGTGATACTACCGTCACTACTGTGATACTACCGTCACTATGATACTACCGTCACTACTCTGATACTACCGTCACTACTCTGATACTACCGTCACTACTGTGATACTACCGTCACTACTGTGATACTACCGTCACTACTCTGATACTACCGTCACTACTCTGATACTACCGTCACTACTGTGATACTACCGTCACTACTCTGATACTACCGTCACTACTGTGATACTACCGTCACTACTGTGATACTACCGTCACTACTGTGACACTACCGTCACTACTGTGATACTACCGTCACTACTGTGATACTACCGTCACTATTGTGACACTACCGTCACTACTGTGACACTACCGTAACTACTGTGATACTACCGTCACTACTGAGATACTACCATCACTACTGAGATACTACCATCACTACTGAGACACTACCGTCACTATTGAGATACTACCGTCACTACTGTTATACTACCGTCTCTACTGTGATACTACCGTCACTACTGTGATACTACCGTCACTACTGTGACACTACCGTCACTACTGAGATACTACCGTCACTACTGTGATACTACCGTCACTACTGTGACACTACCGACACTACTGAGATACAACCGTCACTACTGTGATAATACCGTCACTATTGTGACACTACCGTCGCTACTGAGACACTACCGTAACTACTGTGACACTACCGAAACTACTGTGACACTACCATCACTACTGAGACACTACCGTCACTACTGAGATACTACCGTCACTACTGTGATACTACCGTCACTACTATGACACTACCGTCACTATTGAGATACTACCGTCACTACTGTGATACTACCGTCACTACTGTGATACTACCGTCACTATTGTGACACTACCGTCACTACTGAGATACTACCGTCACTACTGAGACACACTACCGTCACTACTGAGATACTACAGTCACTACTGAGATACTACCGTCACTACTGTGATACTACCGTCACTACTGTGACACTACCGTCACTACTGAGATACTACCGTCACTACTGAGACACTACCGTCACTACTGTGATACTACCGTCACTACTGTGATACTACCGTCACTACTGTGACACTATCGTCACTACTGAGATACTACCGTCACTACTGTGACACTATCGTCACTACTGTGATACTACCGTCACTACTGTGACACTACCGTCACTACTGAGATACTACTGTCACTACTGTGATACTACCGTCACTACTTGAACTACGTCACTACTGGAACTACGTCACTACTGAGATACTACATCACTACTGAGATACTACCGTCACTACTGAGATACTACCGTCACTACTGTGACACTACCGTCACTTCTGTGACACTAATGTCACTACTGTGATACTACCGTCACTACTGTGATACTACCGTCACTACTGTGACACTACCGTAACTACTGTGATACTACCGTCACTACTGTGACAATACCGTCACTACTGTGATACTACCGTCACTACTGAGACACTACCCTCACTACTGTGATACTACCGTCACTACTGTGATACTACCGTCACTACTGTGATACTACAATCACTACTGTGATACTACCGTCACTACTGTGATACTACCGTCACTACGTGATCTACCGTCACTACGTGATACTACCGTCACTATGTGAACTCCTTCACTACTGTGAACTACGTAACTATTGTGAACTACTCACCTGTGATACTACCGTAACTATTGAACTACCGTCACTACGTGATACTACCGTCACTACTGTATGATACTACCGTCACTACTGTGAACTACCGTCACTATGTGATACTACGACTATTGTGAACTACCGTCACTACTTGATACTACCGTAACTACTGTGATACTACCGTCACTCTGTGACACTACCGTCACTACTTGACACTACCGTCACAGTGAGACACTACCGTCACTACTGAGCCACCGTCACCTGTGATACTACCGTCACTACTGTGATACTACCGTCACTCTTGATATACCGTCACTATGATACTACCACATTACTATCAGACACTACCGTCACTACGACACTACCGTCACTACTGTGACACTACCGTCACTATGTGACACTACCGTCACTAGTGAGACACTACCGTCACCGTGATACTACCGTCACTATGATACTACCGTCATTACTGTGATACTACCGTCCTACTCTGATCTACCGTCACTACTTGATACTACCGTCACTACTGACACTACTGCCTACTTGATACTCCGTCACTGTGACACTACTACTACTGTGATACTACCGTCACTACTGTATACTACCGTCACTACTGTGATACTACCGTCACTACTGTGATACTACCGTCACTACTGTGATACTACCGTCACTACTGTGACATACCGTCACTACTGTGACACTACTGTACTACTGTGATACTACCGTACTACTGCAGATCACTACTGACTTACTGTGATACTACCGTCACTACTGTGACTACTATTGGACACTACTGTCACTACTGTGATACTACCGTCACTACTGTGATACTACTGTCACTACTGTGATACTACTAGTCACTACTTGACTATTGCTTCAATGTCACTACTGTGATACTAGTCACTATGTGATACTACCGTCACTACTGTGACACTACCGTCACTACTGTGATACTACTGTCACTACTGTGATACTACCGTCACTACTGTGATACTACCGTCACTACTGTGATACTACCGTCACTACTGTGATACTACCGTCACTACTGTGATACTACCGTCACTACTGTGATACTACCGTCACTACTGTGATACTACCGTCACTACTGAGACACTACTGCCACTACTGTGATACTACCGTCACTACTGTGACACTACTGACTACTGTGATACTACCGTCACTACTGTTATACTACCGTCACTACTGTTATACTACCGTCACTACTGTTATACTACCGTCACTACTGTTATACTACCGTCACTACTGTGACATTACCGTCACTACTGTGACACTACTGACTACTGTTATACTACCGTTACTACTGAGACACTACTGACTACTGTGATACTACCGTCACTACTGTGATACTATTGAGACACTACTGACTACTGTGATACTACCGTCACTACTGTGATACTACTGTCACTACTGTGATACTACTGAGACACTACTGACTATTGTTATACTACCGTCACTACTGACTATTGTTATACTACCGTCACTACTGTGACACTACTGACTACTGTGATACTACCGTCACTACTGTGATACTACCATCGCTACTGTGATACTACCGTCACTACTGTTATACTACCGTCACTACTCTGATACTACCGTCACTACGGTGATACTACCGTCACTACGGTGATACTACCGTCACTACTCTGATACTACCGTCACTACTCTGATACTACCGTCACTACTCTGATACTACTGTCACTACTCTGATACTACCGTCACTACTCTGATACTACCGTCACTACTCTGATACTACCGTCACTACTCTGATACTACCGTCACTACTCTGATACTACCGTCACTACTCTGATACTACCGTCACTACTCTGATACTACCATCACTACTCTGATACTACCATCACTACTCTGATACTACCGTCACTAATCTGATACTACCGTCACTACTCTGATACTACCGTCACTACTCTGATACTACCGTCACTACTGTGATACTACCGTCACTATTCTGATACTACCGTCACTACTGTGATACTACCGTCACTACTGTGATACTACCGTCACTACTGTGATACTACCATCACTACTGTGATACTACCGTCACTATTCTGATACTACCGTCACTACTGTGATACTACCATCACTACTGTGATACTACCGTCACTACTGTGATACTACTCAACAGAACATATAATGCAAATGTTTTTTGTTTTTTTTGTAAATTTTGGTATTCGAAATTTCTGGCATTCTGTTGATTTTTCAACGCTAAGCTAAACACAGTTATATTTTGCCTGTGGAAGTTGGTCTCCATAAAAATTTATGCTCGTGTTTGATAGAGTTAAAAATCAAAACGCATAAAATTAATGTTTAGGTCTCTCAACATTTCACCAAGCTATCCATGTCCTACCAAACTCTTCATTAGTCGACTAGAAAGCGGCTTTCTTTATAATTCCTCTTGCTCCGCCAACATTGCAATTTTAGATACTTATCTCATTTTAAGATCAATTATGCAAATTGTTGAAAGACCTGGGCCGAGGTCTGATCCCTCTGAAACTGAAGTTAGTTCATGTTTATCCCATAAGACATTTCTCATTTCGAAACTGTTTGGTGTTCCCTATTAAGTGGTAGTGACTCATGTCATTCATAAGACATGATGTATGCTGGTGGTGTTTTCCAGATTGTGGGTCGACTATTAACGATTCCCTAAACCTATAAAAATCACCTGCTTCCCTTGCCATATATATCTTAGCAACCAGATAAGATAAAGACGTAAAATATTTATAATTTTTAAGACAAAGAATCAGTTTTCAGTGATATTTTTATTGTTAAATGTATCTGAAGCAAATAAGAGTTATTTTGTAACATAAAAAATCACGAAAAAATTATGATAATCAGTATTTGCATTCCATCCTCAGACATATATTGTATATAAAAATGCTTCAAAACAAACATGTTGCTTTATTTTATTTACTTCCAAATGCGACCAAAATTACTATCCTTAAAGAAGGTACAGTAGAGCAAGACTTATTGCTCATCTACAGTCCAACGAGAAAAGTCATAATAGTACAGTACTGAAATATGAAGATTTTTGCACAGACATTTGCAGAGTGCTGTGCACCGTAACCCTTCCTGTTGCAGCTGCATGTTTGACTATTTTCACCAACCACACTTTACCAGCTCCTGACAAACCGTTGCAGCTTGTAGGATGGTAATCCTCTGTGGAACAAGCTTCTCTAACTCTTTTTCCAACCAGGCACACACGGGACTGGTTCTGGAACTAGTGGATCATGGGCCGATACATGAATGCTGGCCTGGTAGACCCCCAGTGGTGGTACACAGCGTTCCAAGTCAGTAAAATCTTCTCTACATTCTGATTTCGCTGGCAGAACTGCTGCCTGAAGTGGTTCACCAGACCCTCCACAGACCTGAATAATGAAATGCTCAAAGGACTTGAAGAACTTACTTTTTATTCTTGAGCTCAATAAAGGCCTGGAAAGAACCCATAGCCTCAGCGACATTATCATCAGAGAACTTCTGCAATGCACTGAAACAAAGGTGTTTCGAACGGCCTTTCAGAATAGAAGTTGGATCACTGCCTATGACTGCAGCAAATAAGTTCAGGACTGATCATCCCAATCAGAAATTTGAGAGCTTCAGGTACTGATGATTGTTGACATTCAAATGTGAATCGATGTTTCTCCATAAAGAATACATAATGATCACTTAGATGCTATGCAATCTCATGGCGACATGCAAGAGTGACTTGTAGTCACTGGATGCAGAGTTTCCAACAATGGATGTCGTAACAAAATCTATCCTGGTTTCGTTGGTCATGAGGATAACTTCCCTTCTGAATCCGGGTTCCTCTCGAAGGTTTGGATGCCCTTGAAGCCCAACTCATTACGGTCAATCTCAGCAGTGTCTTCATGCAACTTCCCGTAGCAGGCTTCTTCATGGAGGTCTTTCAGAGAAAAGTGGATTCTTCCTGCTGAATTGTCTCCTCATCAATTATTGCCAATACGACTTCAAAAGCACCGTGTTGGACAGTGTCTTCAATTATTCTATTTTCCATCGTGTTAGCGTAGGGACGCCACAAAACAGCTCGTCTTGTATCTAAGTTCGTTTGCCACAAGATCACCAATCACAGCATTGTACAAAACATGATCTTCATTTATTGCCAATACTTCTGCTTTATTTCACCGGTACGACTGACTTGGAATTCATGGATGGGTTGATACCAGGTGTCCTCTGTGTTGTAGAACTTTGAAACTACAATTCCTGGCATCCTGGCTCATTTTGGCGTTCTTGTGGCTGTTGTTTCTTGTCTTGAACTCGAAGTCAAAAGATACTACAACCTGAACTTTCGAAAATTCTGCCGGCAATTCTTGTGCTATCCGGCTTTCTGCTTGGAGAGGATAAATCAGCTGTCAGCCTTTCTGCAACAATTCCCTCAGGAGATCAGTTTGATCGTAAATCACTGAGATAGGTCTCAGCCTTTGATGTCCTCATTTTTACAGAGAGCTGGACATTAAGATGATCTTTAGATGATCCCTGATAAACACATCGAGATCAGTCCACTACAGAAAGTCTTATGTATAGAATTTGTGAAAGAACAAAGAATCATTAAATATCTGAAGTTATAAGGGTACAATAGTGCTTGCACCCAGCCTATAGTATATCAGTATGGTAAAAATTGACCTACATGACATATTTAATATAATCTTTAGCTTCTCTAATCAATACCATCCTAACATAACCAACCAAACTAAATGAAACTAAATCATACCAAAACAAATTTAATCAAACATAACGAAACCTTATCACATCAAACAAAATAAAATGTAACTCCTCACACTGTTGATCTAGTGGCTGTGAATGTATGGACTAAACCTGAGTTATGATTCAGTGTGTTAAAGTACCGTAACTAAGCCCGGCCGTGTGCTCAGAAATGAGCAACTTAGGATGGCAATTTTAGTTTCACTTAAAAGTTAATTAAACGCTACAAATTATTTGTTTTGAAGCACTTTTCATTATATGTATTCTAATGCCTTAAAACACATGAAATGATTAATCACGTCTTTATCTTACCTGGTTGCTAAGATATGCATGACAATAGGAGCATGTGATTTTCAAACCCTACGAGGTTTTAGAGGGATTTCCTGGAGACTAAGTTTTTTTTTTTTTTTTTTTTTTTTTTGGGGGGGGCGCTCCTTCGGAATTGATTATCCATGACTCCCCCTTCCCCAAGAATCTGGAGAACACCAATGGCAAACTTTAACACGCCATTTGAATCGCAGCTCAGGTTTATTCTATGCATTTACACCCACTAATGGTGACAGTCGCTGAAATGAAGAATTAAGATTTTACTCCAGAATATTGCTCAGTGCTGACGGCCCCGTTCAGGGCAGGAGAAATATAAGAGCTGGAACAAATACAGAGATCGTTTACGGCTCACATTGAGCCAGTGAAACATCTAAATTACTGGGAACGCCTTCAAAGTCTTGAACATGTACTCATTGGAGAGGAGGAGAGATACATGATAATATATACTTGGAAAGTACTCGAGGGCCTGGTCCCAAATCTGCACACTGCCATAACATCATGGAGTGAGAGATATGGGAGGAAATGTAAAATAAACCCAGTGAAGAGCAGGGGTGCGCTGGGGGACAATAAGGGAGCACTGTATCAACATTCAGGGTCGCAGAGTATTCAACATCTTACCAGAAGATATCAGAAACACGGCTGGAACAAGTGTAGAAACCTTCAAGAGGAAACTGGACAAGTATCTTCACCAGGTGCCAGATCAACAAGGCTGTGATGGATATGTGAGGCAGCGGGCCTCCAGCAGCAACAGCCTGGTTGTCCAGGCAAGCAACAGACGAGCCTGACCCATGGCCGGGCTCAGAGAGTAGAGAAACTCTCGAAATTCTTCAAAGATTCAAAGACTCATGAGGTAATGGATCAGTCCCATTTTTTGGATGAATATATTTAGAGTAAAAGGTTGTTGGATTTCCAAATGTGACGTGAATATGAAGTCGACTAATTTATACTCAAATATACACTGGTGTTCCAATTATGCAATGCACGTCAAGGACATGTGTCTTCACCTCAGCACTCTAGTCAGCGTTGTGTGGATGCACTCCAGAGTTTATGATGCTGAGTTTAACAAAATGTGTAAAATTATAGTCTTAAACACCCACGTAGCTGCATTTTAAGCGTCCTTTTTAAAGCTAGGAAACCCTTTTATTGAGACGTATTAAGAATTTAATATAATCAACAGAATTTGCATATTCTGTGGCAGATGTTTTTAAAGAGTTTTGAAGCCCGAGAACCATTTTATGAAAAATTAATTACTGGAACCTTATCCACGAGGTATAGGATTAATAATTTTAAATACACTCATGACGTTCAATTGCTTTTGCTATGCAACAACTTACATGATCTTAAGTAACGTAGTTCTTTAAAATATATATCTCTAAGTTTTTCACATTATCTTTTAGAATACTCAATACCTTTAATTATCAAACAATATTGGTTGATTTTGCTTGATTCAGATTACTATTAATATGTACTTACATTCAACACATACTGATTTCGTCTTTATTACCACCTCTGCTTAAATCACAGTTCGTAAAACCTTCATCATTCTTTCATTTCTTCACAGTTCCTGCTCTTTAATTCTTAATTTATGCCTTTTGCATTGTGTAACTGTTTGTGTGTGCACTCACGACCCGGAAGAAGAAACATCAGTTGCACAAGTATTTGTCTTGTTTATATTTTTTCATCATATTTTTCAGTTCTCACTATTTTTTCAAAGTTTAATTAACAAGTTTTTCATAGTCCACTGTTTACCCACAGTACACTGGCTGAGCTTAAGACTAACATCTCCTCGGCCTCGAGTTCAATTCTCGTCAGTTTTTCCATGAAAAAATCATTATTGTCGTTTATAATTTTTTTTCTGAAGCATTGTCAATGGTTTTAAGGTTGGGTGGCAAGGAAAAAATACTTTAAGCAGACTTGCAGCAGACACAACAGACTGGTTGTTCAAGCCTATTGTAACCATCACCAAATGCGACAAGAGATGGCAATGGCCTACATCCGTGCCCATAACAAAGAGGGAGAGCAGCTCATTTTCCCAACTACTATGTAACCCAAAACCAAAATATACAGCTGCAACTTTTTTTATGGATAGCGACGGAATGAACCAAGAGAAAGAAATTACAAACCTGCCGCTCTGCCGACAGTTTATGAAAATATTGCAACTGTATATAACGCTTTTTCTCATTGAACACACACACACATATATATATATATATATATATATATATATATATATATATATATATATATATATATATATATATATATATATATATATATATATATATTCTGGGATAGTGACAGCTGGGAGGGACAATTGTCAGCTGTCGTATCTGAGCTCCTCTGCAAAGACAGTGATGATTATGTATGTGTGTGGTGATAGTGTTGAATGATGATGAAAGTATTTTCTTTTGGGGATTTTCTTTCTTTTTGGGTCACCCTGCCTCGGTGGGAGACGGCCGACTTGTTGAAAATAAATATATATATATACATATATATATATATATATATACATATATATATATATATATATATATATATATATATATATATATATATATATATATATATATATATATATATATATATATATATGCAAAACAACCACAATTAAAAATGTGAAATTCAAGGCTTTCGTGACTTCTCACATTATCATAGTTCCTTGATAATGTGAGAAGTCACGAAACTATTGGAATTTCACTATTTCTTCATAGTGGTTGTTTTGCATATTGTGATATCACCTGTTTACTGTGATCTTTTTGCATATATATATATATATATATATATATATATATATATATATATATATATATATATATATATATATATATATATATATATATATATATATATGACGTAATTGTGAACCCGAAACCTGTTAAAAGTTTTTGTACTGTCAGAATTTATGGTCTTTCGTTTATGTCTCAAACACACGAGATAATTTTTAAATTTTGCAACTACTACTTGCAATCCAGTACACACTACATATATATACGAATGTGTATATATGTGTACGTGTATACACACACGTCTGATATTCCGAATTTCTTAATAGGCCTTGTCCTTGAAGTGTTTCCTTTCAATTTCCACGTGGAAGTGGGTTAGAATCCTTCCTCAGCAAGCAATGAGTGTCGTCAAATGCCACTAAAATGGCAGTAGCAAGAAGCTGGTAAACTCTTCTTCTGTAACAATTACTGAAAAGAATAATAATTTAATTTGAAAGTTGGGAAGTTTGAATGTGCACGGACGTAGTACAGATAACAAGTAATTATTATGAATGAAAAGAAGTTTTAAAAGGCTGAAGGAGTAATATAACATTATATCGTATGTATATCAATGAACAGCTGCAGAAGTGGCAAAAAATATATATTCAAGAGTTTAAATTATGAAAAATATGTGCATTAAGATAAAGGTGGAACGTGAGAAATGGGTTGAAACAAGTGGATGTCTTCCTGCTGGCGAGAGGAATGTGGAGAAATTTTGGGAACTTGATAAATGAATGTTCAGTGAGTCTTAAAGCAATTGAGAGTAATTATTGTGGATGACTTTTGTGATATGTCTAGAAATTAACCTACAAGCACTCAGACATTTTTTGATAAATAGACAAAACAGTATTTAAAAATATAGTAAACGGGGAGACGCAGAGCAACTCGGACATTTCTTCAGGTTTACTGAAATTTATTATTTATTAATATTTATTATGTGTGATGCTATTATCATGATTTTATTTTTCCTTATTTTATATACAAGATGCAAACTTACCTAATATTAAGGAATACTGTTGTTATTCTCTACTGGAATGACAATAGTAAAATTTATGACATCGGAGTTGTGTGAATATTATTATAATAATTATGGGGGGGGGGGGAAATGTTAGGTATTCAGGCTGAATTCAGGGAACCGGAGAACAGAT
This sequence comes from Cherax destructor, assembly GCA_009830355.1. NCBI lineage: Eukaryota > Metazoa > Arthropoda > Malacostraca > Decapoda > Parastacidae > Cherax > Cherax destructor. Next base: position 11,430 of record WNWK01009723.1, read on the forward strand.
CCAATTCCCTAGATCATGAGCCCCTCACCAGCGTCAAGTAACCTCCCATGAGGGGTAAGTTGTGTGAATAGGAAACTGCGCAGTTTAGTTGAGTGAGGAGAGTATGTAGCACGTTGCCAGCTTTGGGGTAGTCACGTCAAAAAAGGTTTAACCTGCAGTTTGCATTTCCCACACTCTTTCAGATTGGCTGGAGCCCAGGAGGGGGCGTAGCCCTCTCACTTGTCTGACATTTCTTCATTACTCATTTTGTAAACTAATACCTATTGAAACTTTGTACTTACCTAATTGTAGTCAACTGATTGTGGTTGCAGTGGTCGATTCATAGCTCCTGGCCCCGCCTCTTCACTAGTTGCTACTAGGTCCACTCCCTGCTCCATGAGCTTTATCATATCTCTTCTTAAAGCTATGTATGGATCCTGCCTCCACAATGTCACTTTCCAGACTATTCCACTTCCTGATAACTCTATGACTGAAGAAATATTTCCTAACATCCCTGTGAGTCATTTGAGTCTTCAACTTACAACTGTGACCCCTTGTTGCTGTATCCCATCTCTGGAACATCCTGTCTCCGTCCACCTTGTCAATTCCTCGCAGTATTTTGTATGTCGTTATCATGTCTTCCCTAACCCTCCTCTCCTCCAGTGGCGTCAGGCCGATTTCCCTTAACATTTCTTCATAGGACATTCCCCTTAACTCCGGGACTAGTCTTGTTGCAAACCTTTGCACTTCCTCTAATTTCTTGGCGTGCTTGATTAAGGAGTGGGTTCTAAACTGGTGCTGCATACTCCAGTATGGGCCTGGCATATCCAGTGTACAGAGTCTTGAACGATTCCTTACTGAGGTATCGGAATGCTATTCTTAGGTTTGCCAGGCGCCCATATGCTGCAGCAGTTATCTGGTTGATGTGCACCTCAGAAGATGTGCTTGGTATTATACTCAGCCAAAGGTCCTTTTCCTTGAATGAAGTTTGGAGTGTTTGGCCACCTAGCCTATACTCTGTCTATGGTCTTTGCCCTTCCCCAATCTTCTTGACTTTGCAATTGGAGGGTTAAATTCGAGGAGCCAGTTGCTGGACCAGGCTTGCAGCCTGTCCAAGTCTCTTTGAAGTCCTGCCTGAAGCTCATCCGATTTAATTCTCATTATCTTCACATCATCTGAAAACAGGGACACTTCCGAGTTTATCCCTTCCGTCATGTCATTCACATATATCAAAAACAGCACAGGTCCTAGGACTGACCCCTGTGGAACCCCGCTCGTCACAGGCGCCCACTCTGACACCTCATCACGTACCATGACTCGTTGTTGCCTCCCTGACAGATATTCTCTGATCCATTGCAGTGCCTTTCCTGTTATGCATCCCTGATCCTATAGCTTTTGCACTAACTTCTTGTGAGGAACTGTGTCGAAGGCCTTCTTGCAGTCCAATAAAAAACAATCTACCCACCCCACTCTCTCATGTCTTACTGCTGTCACCTTGTCATAGAACTCCAGGAGGTTTGGGACACAGGATTTCCCGTCTCTGAATCCGTACTGGTTGCCATTGATAAGCTCATTCCTTTCTAGGTGTTCCACCACTCTTCTCCTGATAATCTACTCCATGACTTTGCATACTATACATGTCAGTGACACTGGTCTGTAGTTTAATGCCTCGTGTCTGCCTCCTTTCTTAAAAATTGGGACTACATTTGCCATCTTCCACAACTCAGGTAGTTGCCCAGTTTCAATGGATGTGTTGAAGATTTTTGTTAGTGGCACACACAGCATCTCTGCTCCCTCTCTAAGGACCCAAGGAGAGATGTTGTCCAGTCCCACCGCCTTTTAGGTATCAAGATCACATAGCAGCTTCTTCACCTCCTCCTCGGCTGTCTGTATTTCATCCAGCGCTTGTTGGTGTATCCCTTGTTGGTGTACCCCCCTATTCTTACTTCCTGGAGTCCTTCCTGTCTCCACTGTGAATACTTCTTTAAATCTCATGTTGAGTTCCTCACATATTTCTTGGTCGTTTCTAGTGAACGCCCCACCTTTCTTCCTCAGCCTGATTACCTGTTCCTTGACTGTTTTCCTCTTGATGTGGCTATACAACAGCTTCTGGTCAGACTTGACTTTCGATGCTATGTCTTTTTCGTAATGTCGCTAGGCCTCTCTCCTTATCTGTGCATATTCGTTTCTGGTTCTTGGATTAATCTCTATTTTCCTGTATCCTTTGTCTTGGAAATAAATGGTATAAAATACCGACACAATGGAAAAATAAACACATAAGCAGTATAATGTGATCCTTTATTGACAACGTTTCGCCCACTCAGTGGGCTTTATCGAGTCACAGACAGATTTACCTGGAATAAGAGTAACATGAGTATTTATAAGATATAGTCAGGTGGAGAAAGCTGCATGTGACAGTCTTCAAAGTAGTGTGATAGTTTAAAACCTTGTGTGACTTAAAGGACCTGCAGTGTTCCATTCTTGAGTTCTATGTGGGATAGCGATGAAGTTTCTTGGCAATAGGTTCAGCTATGTTGTAGAAGCCGTTGTTCTGGTTGAAGTTGTTGGATATGCAGATAAGTGATGATTCTAGGATTCTTCGGTATTGAGTGTTGTCTTCTATGGCGATGAGTCTTGCGTTTCTGTAGTTGATTAAATGGTTGTGTAAATTTCGGTGTTGAACACAGGCATTCCTTGAGTCGTCAGATCTGCCTGCGTACTGGTGTTCTGAAATGAGTGTTTGGAGGTCTCTGGATGTTTCGCCGACGTATAATTTGCTGCAGCCATTACAAGGGATTGTGTATACCCCTGCAGTGGATTGAAGCTTTTCCTGTCTGTTACTGGTAATGTCCTTGATGGTGGTGGATGTGGAGGTGGATACTCGGAATGAGGTATTGGAAAAAATGTTGGAAACGTGTTTGGAAATGGAGTTAGTGGGGAGGACTATGTATCTCTTCTCAGCAGTGTCTTCTCTGGGTGTGTTGAAGATGTTTAATGCCCGTCGTCTACAGTCTCTAATGAAGTGATGAGGATAGTGAAGTTTGGAAAACACGTGTTCAATGAGGGAGCATTCTTCTTCAAGGAACTCACTGCTGCAGATTCTGAGTGCGCGCAGGAAAAAGCCAATAATTACACCACGTTTAGTTTTGGTGTCGTGGTGAGAGTAGAAGTGGAGAAGATCGTGTTGATTGGTAGGGTTTCGATAGACTTTAAAACGAAGTTCATGGTCAGCTTTGCAGAGAAGAACATCAAGGAAAGGAAGAGTGTTGTCGACTTCTTCTTCTAGTGTAAACTGGATTGATGGCTCGACCTGGTTGAGCTTGTGTTGGAGAGCTTGAACGTTGAAGCGTCTGGGAGTTATGATGAGAATGTCGTCAACATAACGGAGCCAGGTGACAGAAGAGGGAATAATAGTGGAAAATCGCTCGGCTTCCAAATGTTCCATATATAGGTTCGCAAGGACGGCACTAAGTGGCGATCCCATGGGTAGTCCAAAAGTTTGCTGAAAGAGTTGATTTTCGAAAGAGAAACATGTAAAGCCCACACATAGTTCATGTAATCTCAACAACCAAATGTAATTCTTTGTATCATGTAGAAATCAAAATTATTATTATTATTATTATTATAAGGTCGATGAAATCGCTGGCTGGAAGAGGAAGATCAAGCGAGTCGTCAATTTTCCTGCGCAAGAGATCGATAGCTTGTGTAGTAGGTACTTTGGTGAATAGGGATGTTACATCAAGGCTGGAGAGTTTCTTGTTCCTGATGTTGATGTTGCGAATGCGATTGAGGTCACCAGAGTGTTTGAGATGTGCTGGACTGATGGTGCCCAAAAGTTTAGAGAGGTATTTTGCGAGAATTCCTGAGATTTGGTGGGGAGCACTGCCTATTCCCGAGGGTATGGGCCTTAATGGAATACCTGGTTTGTGAGTCTTTGGCAAACCGTACATTCTGGCAGGTCTGGGGTTGCTGGGAATGGTGTGTAGAAGTTTCTTTCCTTGTTCTGAGTCCCTCAGAATGCGGGCTTTGTTATGTTGACGACATTCTCATCATAACTCCCAGACGCTTCAACGTTCAAGCTCTCCAACACAAGCTCAACCAGGTCGAGCCATCAATCCAGTTTACACTAGAAGAAGAATTCGACAACACTCTTCCTTTCCTTGATGTTCTTCTCTGCAAAGCTGACCATGAACTTCGTTTTAAAGTCTATCGAAAACCTACCAACCAACACGATCTTCTCCACTTCTACTCTCACCACGACACCAAAACTAAACGTGGTGTAATTATAGGCTTTTTCCTGCGCGCACTCAGAATCTGCAGCAGTGAGTTCCTTGAAGAAGAATGCTCCCTCATTGAACAAGTTTTTTCCAAACTTCACTATCCTCATCACTTCATTAGAGACTGTAGACGACGGGCATTAAACATCTTCAACACACCCAGAGAAGACACTGCTGAGAAGAGATACATAGTCCTCCCCACTAACTCCATTTCCAAACACGTTTCCAACATTTTTTCCAATACCTCATTCCGAGTATCCACCTCCACATCCACCACCATCAAGGACATTACCAGTAACAGACAGGACAAGCTTCAATCCACTGCAGGGGTATACACAATCCCTTGTAATGGCTGCAGCAAATTATACGTCGGCGAAACATCCAGAGACCTCCAAACACGCATTTCAGAACACCAGTACGCAGGCAGATCTGACGACTCAAGGAATGCCTGTGTTCAACACCGAAATTCACACAACCATTTAATCAACTACAGAAACGCAAGACTCATCACCAGAGAAAACAAAACTCAATACCGAAGACTCCTAGAATCATCACTTATCTGCATATCCAACAACTTCAACCAGAACAACGGCTTCTACAACATAGCTGAACCTATTGCCAAGAAACTTCTTCATCGCTATCCCACATAGAACTCAAGAATGGAACACTGCAGGTCCTTTAAGTCACACAAGGTTTTAAACTATCACACTACTTTGAAGACTGTCACATGCAGCATTCTCCACCTGACTATATCTTATAAATACTCATGTTACTCTTATTCCAGGTAGATCTGTCTGTGACTCGATAATGCCCACTACGTGGGCGAAACGTTGTCAATAAAGGATCACATTATACTGCTTATGTGTTTATTTTTCCATCCTTTGTCTTCTGTACTTTTTCTATTCTCTAGCACACTTAGTTTTTACCTCCCTACACTTTTGGGTGAACAAACCTGTCCTCTGTCTCCTTGCATTTTGTCACATAGTCTATTTTGTTTACTGATTTTCCTACCAATTCTCTTTTCCACAGAACCTCTCGCAGGAAGTTCCTCATGCCTATGTAGTCCCCTCCTTTTGTAGTTTGGCTTCTCCCATCCTGTTCCCGCTACCCTCTCCACTTGTAACTCAACTATGTATTCAAAGCTCAGACCCACGTCATCACTAGCACCGAGGGGCCTTTCATATGTGATGGCCTCGATGTCTGAACTACTCAAGGTGAATATTAGGTTCAGTCTTGCTGGTTCATCCTCACCTCTCTCTCTGGTAGTGTCCCTAACAAGTTGTTGCATGCGGTTTTCCAGTACCACATCCATCATCTTGACTCCCCATGTTTCGGGACCCCCATGTGGCTCCAGGTTTTCCCAGTCAATCTCCTTGTGATTGAAATCACCCATAACTAGTAACTTTGCTCTACCTGTGTGAGCTCTTCTGGCCACCTCAGGTAGTATGTCCACCATTGCTCTGTTGCTCTCTTCATATTCTTCTCTTGGTCTTCTGCAGTTCTATGGCTTGTTGTATATCACTGCAATTACCACCTTAGGGCCCCCAAACTGAATTGTTCCTATGTAGTCCCTTTCTCCCATTCCTTCCATTTCCTCAAATCCCCACCAGTTTTTAATGAGCAGTGCAACTCCTCCTCCCCCTCTGCTTCTTTTATCTTTCCTCAGGATCTGAAATCCAGATGGAATGATTGCATCTGTTATCCTGGTGAGTTTCGTTTCTGTGAGTGCTATGATGTTTGGGGATGTCTCCTTGATTCTTTCATGCCACTCCTCATATTTATTTGTTATTCTGTCTGCATTTGTATACCAAATCTTCAACTTCTTTTCTAAAACTGTGGTCTGGGGGATACGTTGGTGTTGGGAAAGTGGGAGATCTGACGAGGAACAATGGGAGGTTGCTGTGAAAGTAGAGTTTGTGATGAGGGGGATGGGGCAGTGGGTACAGCATGTGGGTTTTGGGTTAGATTGTTTGGTTGCATTGGGGTTGAGGGCCTTCTGTAGGTGGTTCTGAAGGAGGTTGTATTTGCTTTTTTTTCCTGAGTCTGGGTTCTCCTGCCCATCTCTGTATTTGCCTCTCTTTCCTCCTTTCGTTTTTGTACACTCACTTTCAGTTTCTGCCTTTCTTCTCATGTTCTGTCACGGTCGAGGTACGTACACCCTCCGGTATGTCGATATGTCCCTTAGTCGTGCTTTCTCCTGCAGAAATTCTGTTTCGAGACGATTCTGCCTTTAAAATTACTTTGACTGGCCGGTTTCCTCTTGCAAACCCCCCTATTCTCAGTAAATTTGCCAGCTGGGTAATGTGTGTGTGTGTGTGTGTGTGTGTATGTATGTATGTACTCACCTAGTTGTACTCACCTAGTTGTGGTTGCAGGGGTCGAGTCATAGCTCCTGGCCCCGCCTCTTCACTGGCCGCTACTGGGTCACTCTCCCTGCGCCATGAGCTTTATCATACCTCTTCTTAAAGCTATGTATGGAACCTACCTCCACTACATCGCTTCCCAAACTATTCCACTTCCCGACCACTCTGTTATGGAAGAAATACTTCCTAACATCCCTGTGATTCATCTGAGTCTTCAACTTCCAACTGTGTCCCTCTGTTGTTGTGTCCCATCTCTCGAACATTCTGTCTCTGTCCACCTTGTCAATTCCTCTCAGTATCTTATATGTCGTTATCATGTCCCTCTATCTCTCCTGTCCTCCAGTTTCGTCAGGTCGATTTTCCTTAACCTCTCCTCGTAGGACATACCCCTTAGCTCCGGGACTAATCTTGTTGCAAACCTTTGCACTTTCTCTAGCTTCTTTACGTGCTTGGCTAGATGTGGGTTCCAAACTGGTGTGTGTGTGTGTGTGTGTGTATGTGTGTGTGTGTGAGTGTGTGTGTGAGAGTGAGTGTGTGTGTGTGTGTGTGTGAGCGCGCGCGCGAGTGCGTGCATGAACGACATTTCTATATTTCATTCACCCACACCAGCTTTCTCTGCAGCTTCTACAAGCTTACCTTGAACCATGTATCCCTGTCTTGCTTATGAGTTAGTTGAATAATTATCTTTGATTCTCGGTGGACCTGTTGCTGTCATCTCCATGCTGTTTCTTCACGTCTGAGTGTTTTCTTGGTGTTCCGTATCTTTACACATCTCTGATGGTAAGTCAGAGTGTTTACTGGTGTTCTTGTGGGTTTCACTCTAAAAGGATCTTATTTAGAATTTACTTAGCTGTCTAGTAGACTGTTGCAGGATGTTCCTGTCATGATACCTTGCAGTTCAGAGCTTGGCTCTTGACATCTTATACTGTGGTTATCTGTGTGCTGTCACAGTAGAGGCGCATGGTAATTACACTGCTTTGCATTATAATTAGGACGTTGCCGCCGTACTGGGTGCTTGTATATCCACCTTAGGGTATTTGATGATCGCTATTATTCTTTCATGTTGGCACTCGTTGGTCAAGGTGCTGGCTACTGCTTCATAACGTTGTAACTATCTTGGTTAAACTATTTAGGGTATCGTGGATATTTGGTTTATTTATTTATACGTATAAAATACCAATCATGTTTCCACACGGTTTAAAAAGTCACCACAACCATTAACCTGTAAATAAGTTTGACCTATTACGTGCTTATAAAGTAGAGCACTGCGTTTTATACTTCTGAAGGCACTATTTGTTAACTGTACTATGGTACGTATTTCCCCTAGACCATTTTTTAAGCAACTTGTAGATATCTGATATTTCACCTTCCTGGATATCTCTCATGTATGACTTCATTGATAACTATCATAAGGAAGTTTCAGCTCACACACTGAGGTCCGGGGTTCGAATCTCCTCTGGTATGGCGGAAAATCATAAGGACGTGTTTCCATAAGACACCTGCTGCACCTGTTCACCCATCAGTGCAAAATGGGTGTTAATCGACTGGTGTGGGTCGCATCATGGGACAAAAAAATGACCTAATTTGACCGAAATGCTCAGCATAACAAACGGCTTTCTATATAGTAGTATGTCATTGATGTCAGCTAGACCTGTATACCTTGTACATGTACTTGTAGTAAACAAAGATATTATATTATTATACTTTTGTGGAGGGCATATTAAGTGTGAAGTGCCAAACTTAAATGAACAGGAGGGTCCTCTAATTGAATTGTGTGTATAAAGAGGTTTAGATACAGGTAATACTTATCTCAAGAAAAATAGGATAAATAAGTATACGAGGTATGATGAACTCGATGATAGTAGTTTGCAAGACTATATTGGTGGATTTAAGTCTGATTGGCAGAAATCTGAGAACTAATTGATATGTCAGATCGATATTAAGTGGTATAAGGAGAAGGATATCAGTGGGTAGGAGAGAAAATAAATTTAATAAAGCACAATGGAGCACAGGAGGGTACTGAGAGGGCGGTAAACAAAACTGCTGAAACAAAAGTGGGTAGAGAAACCGAAGACTTACGTAGTAGATTTAGGAATTCAGATCTAGTGTGTACGTCTGATGTTTGTAAACACAAGATGGTGGGTGATGCTGGAAAAAGGAACGACTGATGGAGTGAGGTCAAAAGGGTGCTAAGGTAGAAAGAATTTTCATTTTTTTTACAAAGTAAAAATCCTATACAGAACGCAGATCATATTGAGAGCAAAAGAAAGATTAAAATGATAGTGAGAAGAACAAAATGAGAGATGGATAAATCTTTACCAGTAAATTTTGCTGAGACTAAGAAATAGAGATATCTTAATAAGTTGAGAAAGTCTGGAGAAGCAATCGGACTAGAGAGTTCAGAATGGAAAAAAAGGGAAGATGTTTGATGGGGAGGTGGAAGTGCTGGAAAATGGAATTAATTGTTAAATGATGATGAAAAGAAGGCGGCCATTTCTTGGACTGGTTAGGGAGGAAAAATATCTGGTAGGAGGAAGAAAGAGCCAGAGGTGAAAGTGAGGAAAGTGCGTGAGGCAGTGGCAGTGAAAGTGCGTGAGGCAGTGGCAATGAAAGTGCGTGAGGCAGTGGCAGTGAAAGTGCGTGAGGCAGTGGCAATGAAAGTGCGTGAGGCAGTGGCAGTGAAAGTGCGTGAGGCAGTGGCAATGAAAGTGCGTGAGGCAGTGGCAGTGAAAGTGCGTGAGGCAGTGGTAATGAAAGTGCGTGAGGCAGTGGTAAAGTGCGTGAGGCAGTGGTAGTGGGTAGAGTTAAAAGAGAACAAAGCAGCTGAGTCACACGTGATTCAGGCAGATGCTAAAATCAGGTTAGGAGGATACAGTCTTGAAGTTGTTTTTAAATTTGTTCATTATATACATGAAAGAAGGAGAAGTATTTAAGGATAAGCAGAAAGCATGAATAGCTTCTTTGTATGACGGGGAAAAAGTGTACAAGATAAATTATAAGCAGAAGTATTGTTGGAAGAGTTAGGAATAAGAAAGTATTAATGCAAAAGGAATAGGAGGATTTAGGAAGGATATGGGATGTATAGACCAAGAGTTTACTTTTGAAGCATATTAGAAAACAGTAGATACTGTTCAAGAACTTTTTGTCCCATTTATGAATTTAGAAAAGGCATATGACTGGATGGATACTGGGAAAATTTGGCAGTTGTTGGCAAGGTATGGAATATGAATAACTAAAATCAGTACAGACTTTTCATATAGAAAGTTAGTCTTATATTAGGTAGGACTCAAACAGTATTGAGTGATGTCACAATGGTTCAATATTTTTATAGAAGGGGTTGTAAAATAAGTGAATGCCACGGTGTTGGGAGGAAGTGTGGAACTGAATGATAGTGAAATGTCACAGTTACTCTCTATCGATGACGCAATTCTTTTGTGAGATTCTAAAGAGAAGAAACAACGATTCGAGGAGTTTGAGAAGGTGTGTGACAGAGGAAATCAATATTAAACCTAGAAAAGAGCAAAGTTAGAAGAGTAGCACAAAGTTAAGGTAATGAAATACAGAATATGAGATCGGAGGGAGTATGGAGAATGAGTGTATTAAGTTACATAGGAGATGGCATATGTGCAGACGGGTCTATGAAAGGTGAGGTGAACCACAGAATAGATGAGGTGTGAGGGAACGTAAGTGGAGTGTTGAAACGTCCGTGGGAAGAAATTTATTCATGGAGATAAAAATGGAAATGTACCAGAGTCAGTATAGTGATACCTACACGTTTAAATGAGCATGAGGCATGAGCTTTAAACATTGCAGCGAGGAGGAAGAGGCTCGAGGCAGTGAAGATGTCATGTATGAGAACAATGTGCGGTGTGAATGTTATATAACAAATTAGGAACACAAAAAAATAAAAGACTGTGTACGGTTAGAAAAGGTCATTTATAAAGACTGGAGACAAATAGTGTGTTAAAGAGGGTGTGATAAATGGTTTTGAAAACCGACAACTTGAAGATTGAGACAATTATGCAACATATGGGAATCTTTATTAAAGAAACGTTTCGCCACACAGTGGCTTCATCAGTCCAATGCAAAGTAGAAACGGGTAAGGAGAGGAGGAGTTTGAGGTAATCAGTCCCTCAGCCTGGAATCGATGTGTTCACTCCATCACTCTTGTAGAATGTACAGCAATGGCCGGAGAAGAGGGTGTGTAAATGAGGGATGGAAGGAAGGAGCCATAGGGGTCACCACAGGAGAGGTTGGTAGAAGAGGGGTGAAGGTTTTAAGTGGCAGGAGCTTGAGTATCAGGTGCTTGGGAGCATTTCATCAGAATGAGGGAAGACAAGTAGTTTTCGGGTTGGACATGCTGTTGGAGTGGGGATATTACTGTTCAGTCTTCTGGACTACGTATCCGCATACTCCCGGCAGTTATTGAGTAAATGATGGTGAATGTGTTTCCTTTTTTTGTTCACTATAAACTAGTGGGAGAGGCCTCTTCAGACCAGCAGAAGGAATCGATTTCATATATCTCACTATCCACATCAGCAGACAGTCAAGTACACAGTGATTAAACCACTCTGTCAGATCTGACGCTATTTGCGTGGCCAGCTGCACCTAACCCGGAGCACCAGCGTGGCCAGCTGCACCTAACCCGGAGCACCAGCGTGGCCAGCTGCACCTAACCCGGAGCACCAGCGTGGCCAGCTGCACCTAACCCGGAGCACCAGCGTGGCCAGCTGCACCTAACCCGGAGCACCAGCGTGGCCAGCTGCACCTAACCCGGAGCACCAGCGTGGCCAGCTGCACCTAACCCGGAGCACCAGTGTTGTCAAGACATTTTATTTCATCTTATCGTGTTTGCACACTGGTCTACGAAAGATATTACAATGCTTAACAATCTTCAAAAAGTGTAAAACAAATTCACATATTTTTATCTTAGGCCGGTCACAGACCGGGCCGCGGGGGCGTTGACCCCTGGAATTCTCTCCAGGTAAACTCTCCAGGCATCGATCCTACGCATGTCGCTCAAGGCGAGCAGAGTCATCAACATAGTGTTTATATTATGCCTAGTGTGTCGTACTCTGAGTACATTACGTTGCATTCAGTGTTCATCACACAACCCACTCCTCTCTCACTTATTTTAATTATCATTTGCAGGGTACCTGCCTACACTGCTACTCTATTGAACTTTGTACACATTGTAAATACTGGAGGTGGGAATATATGGGTGCTCAGAAAACTACTTATGGTGTGGCTTTGGCTTTATTACTCTTGGTAAGTTCCTTAGCTGGTGACCTAGCTTATAGCCGGGTACTATAGGCATTTCATTTGCACCTATGTTCTCAATAGCTACAGCTGGCCGCTCAAATTTGTGTGTGGTGTGAGTGAGTGCTTTAAGCATTGTGTACGAGACTCAGGGAGAGAGTAAGATGCATAAGTTCGAGTCCTTTGTTAGTCTGAGATATTAAGGTTTGTAAATAATTTAAGTTTGTTGCGGATTGTTCAACGTCTTCTATAGAGTTTACGCAGATATTGCTGGGTGGGTCCGCGCATCCTGGAGGAAAATTGAAAAAACTAATCCCCAGCCTGGTGCTAGTAGGCTTCGTAACAGCAGATGATGCAGCCTCGCGTGCTGCTATTATATCGGAATATTTACATTTGACACTGAAAAGCTTTCTGCGTAAATGTTAACATTAAAATGCAGTAATGGGAGGATGGAGTGGACGATAACTCTGTCTGTCTCTCTCTCTTGACTCTCTCTCTCTCTCTCTTGACTCTCTCTCTCTCTTGACTCTCACAAATTCTAACTACATCGACCGCCTGTGATAATATTTCCTATTTTTCAGATTGAGAGAAATACGGTCTGACGATGATACATTTCTCACCTTCATTTATTCACTTTCAGTTATATAAGTGATTTAACTTGTCCAAACTTCGCTTGAGAGCGACTTCTTAAAATTATATCGATGATATATTATTATTATTATTATTATTATATTAGTTAATGATATTTTTATTATTATTATTATTATTATTAGTTAATGTTATTTATTATTATTATATTAGTTAATGTTATTTATTATTATTATTATTAATTTAAGCACTAAACTCAAAAGGGTTATAGAGCGTATCACTGATGAATGTTGATCACGCTTACGCTGTTTAAGTATCTTCATGCACTTGTACGTGCGTTACTTACAAGCCGTTACTTTTAAATACTGAAAATTGTCAACAAAAATAACCTTGTTACCAACTGTTGCCTTATAGCGACCTCCAACGTTGCCATTGTCTGATAATTCACGTTATTTCGTTGGAATGTTCAGAGTGGAGAGAAAATGGGGGGAGTGGAAGGACTGAGGATAATGGAAGTGGAAGAGAGATAGAGTTGGAAGGGTTAGAGCCGAAGTAAATATGAGAGAGAGAAAAGGTGATGGGAAGATGGAGAGAGAGGATGACAGAATGGAGAAAATGGAAGGAAAGAGAGAGAGAGAGAGAGGAAGAGAGAGAGAGAGGGAGGAAGGGAGAGAGAGAGGAAGGGAGAGGGGGAGAGGTGGAGAAGACAAGTTTAACTATTAAATACAAATCGACAATCATCAAACATTAACCAGCCTCTGGAGCCGCCTCGGGATCCTCTATTGACTCTTCCGGCCAATTTTAACTTGCCAATTTCTGAAGCGATTTGCATCATATTTGAAGTGAAAAGCTCGTCGCCAGCGATGTTTCCCTGGAGAGGCCAGACCAACACTTGCTGCTAATGAGAAGGAAGTGATGGAGAACGAGAGGGATAGATGAAGGAAGAAGGAAGAGTAATGGAGAGGGAAAGGTAGAATAAAGTGTTGTAACAATGTTGGTAGAATTACCGACAATATGTTGGGTAAAAAGACTCATTTGCAACTAATGTAACATTTTACTGTGGCAACGTTTCGGTTTGACAAAGCTACTGGAGAGCGAAACGTTGTCATAATTCAATGTCTCATTAGTTGCACATGTGTCCATTTACCCTAAATTTCTTGAATAATACACACACTCACTTTACTGGCAGTGTAAAGGGTTCCACTCTCCACTACTGCAACCGCCTCGACTTTTCCTTCACACATGTTGCAAATGTGACGACGGTGTAGTGGCAAATCCACCTCTCGAATATCTTCGCAGCTGCCTCTTCTGCATTTCAGTCTCCAACACTTTTGAGTCTACTTACGATGCTGAATTTGTTAAACGAGATTCTGTAATTTCAGATCGTAAGTAATTCCGTCTACGGGGGATTGTAGCGACCTCATACATAACAAGAAAGCTCTGAATGATGCAGTCAGCTCTTCCCTCTGAGTAGAGCTTGGTCAAGGAATATCAACTTAATGTACCTTCATACAGAGCGAAATGTTGTTATGATTAAAGTTTTGCTTGTGTCTTTATGATAGACACGAAATATGAGGTATGGAGCGAGGAAGTGGAGAACGGAGGAGATACGTGATAAAGGAAGAGAAAATAAATAGTAGTAGAGGACAGTGGAGATAAGAAAATTGAAAGATAAATAGGAGGGAGAGAGGAGGGGAAGGAAGATAAAGAGTCGGGGATTAAATGAAGTAGGGAGATAAAGGTCGAAGAAATGTGATAAAAGAGATGAAGAGGGTGAGGAGAGGAGGAAGAGAGTGAGGAGAGGAGGAAGAAGAGCATGGTGAAGGATCATTGTTAGGAAGCATGGTAAAGGAGTATTGTGATGTTAATATTCTAGTGAGGGATTAATGATGGATACTATTGCTGAAAACATTGTTGGTCCACAGGAGTCCCTGACTAGGCTTACCAGTGGATCACCAGCAAGACTAGTTAGTCAGTACGTACTGACACTACACATCAGGCAGTCCTGTAAGTCATTCCAGCAGCCTAGAGTCGCTACCACCAACACACTGGTCACGTGGTGGTGGGCCTCGTATTTACAAAATAAAAAGTCACTTCACATGGGTGGGGGTTGAGTAGCAACATCTTGTATTATTATGGAAAGGAAATGAACCCTGGGTAAATTAATTTGTTCGAAGAATTCGTAGCCTCTCACCATAAAATTATTTTGCAATGAACATTGGACGCTTAGTTTAGGATTGGACATTAAACGACGACTAAAGCTTTCATACATGAACTGGTGTAAACATATGGAGTTAGTGTTCAATGCTACGTGTAAAACAATCGTCCAAAACACTGGTAGCTTTAGCTAAAGAATAAAAAGGCACAATACACAAATAACGCGCAAATAGGAGACTGAAACTTATGACGACGTTTCGGTCCCACTTAGTCTAAGTTGGACCGAAAAGTCTTCCTAAGTTTCAGTATCATATGTGCGCGTTATTTGTGTGTGTAGTTTTAGATAGTCAGAGATGTAGGCTACATTAACATTAGTACGTCAAAACAACGATGATCAGATGATCTCAGTTCCCGATATCGCTCCAGACTGTGACCATCCACACACGACTCACCTGACCTTGTCTCACCTATATATGCTCTGTTTATCTCAAGTTCAGTCATAAAGTTGTAAATGTCACCTCATTTACACTAAGGAAGTGCTGGGGCGTTGCCATGAGGCTGTCCCTGCCATAGGGCTATAAATGGCACCCTACCTGAACCAAAGACGACGTACTTGGCCCTTATCATAGGGCTGCTCTTGCTATGAGGCTATAATGGCATTCCACTTGTGCAAACGTCGACACTCCTTCGGGAGCCAGTGACGGGTTACCAAATCGAAGACCCGTGGCATTTACTGCAAGTCTCTGTACTGGATTGATAAAGCTTCAAATGAGCGAAACGTTTCAATAATAAATGTGGAAGTACTTAAAGTGAGTCCCGTGGCTCCACCTCTGAGCAATGACATAAATGAGACTATAATCAAAATGATCTTTATGAGTGAGTGGAACAAAGTGACTAGTGAATGCGTGAAACGGGAAAATTGTGAGCATGTAATGTCTTATACAGACCTCTCATGATGTGCGTCTTGCCCGGGCCTATAAGACTGCGTACCCACCCTCTATCCTTTTGAAGAAAAGAACACGTGAACAAAGACTTAAAACATTTTTATGTTATGGAATCGTTTTAGTCCTGAGTACTTGTTCGCTCCACTGACAACGTGAAAAACGTTCTGGAACGTGAACATGTTCATTAAAATGTCTTAAGTGTTCACGAACGTATCCTTTTCATCAACGTATCTTGTTTCCTCCTTCCTGTGCTGTTTCGAATACAAGGTATTCGAAACGCTAGCATCGAGGGACTTCTCCTATTCTGTGTCCCTCTACGTTAGCTTCGCATAGAGTGAAAAGTAGGTCCAGCAAGGACGTCACATTACTGGTAGTCGCTAACCTTGTCTCAGCGAATCAAAACACCAGATTGTATATACCTAACGTAGCTATTGTCTCCCACCAACAAGTGCACATTTACCTGCCAACGTAAATCCTTTGACCCATCGAGAGAGAACTATTTGAAATCTATCTTTAGTTTAACTTTGGCATGAAGGAGATAGTGGAGTTGTATATTTATGAAGATGAGAATTGTGTACCACATTACAGTATAGCGAGGGATCATTGTGAGGGATAGTGTGAGAAAGCAAAGTGAGGGTGCTTGGAGAGGGTGTGATATGGTGAATGGACATTATGAGGGATATTGTGAGGGAATTATTGGCAGGGCCTGGTGAGGAGGCATCATGAGTATTGTAAGTAGGTATGGTGAGGTACAGTGACGTTTCCCAACGAGTAGTAGCATGGTTTGTCTTGGTGAGCATGGTTTATCTAGGTAATCATGGTTTGTGTTCATGAGCACTGTTTGTCTTGGTGAGCATGGTTTGTCTTGGTGAAAATGGTTTGCCTTGGTGAGCATGGTTTGTCTTGGTGAGCATGGTTTGTCTTGGTGAAAATGGTTTGCCTTGGTGAAAATGGTTTGTCTTGGTGAGCATGGTTTGTCTTGGTGAGCATGGTTTGTCTTGGTGAAAATGGTTTGTCTTGGTGAGCATGGTTTGTCTTGGTGAGCATGGTTTGTCTTGGTGAAAATGGTTTGCCTTGGTGAGCATGGTTTGCCTTGGTGAGCATGGTTTGTCTTGGTGAGCATGGTTTGTCTTGGTGAGCATGGTTTATCTAGGTGATCATGGTTTATCTAGGTGATCATGGTTTGTGTTCATGAGTATTGTTTGTCTTGGTGAAGAATATTGTCTGTACTCTTACTCTTTTGGGACCTAGTTGTTATGTGAGATGCCGTTGCGCTACCGTTCTCAGGATGAAATACGGTGAACAATAAAGTAGCCACTTTGGCGGAAAATCAGATCAATCCTCGCTTTGAATTATGTGGAATTTTGATACGCTAATCAGGAAGCTTCTGAACTAAAAACCAATAAAAAGCCTTCTATGGCACTCTTTCAAGGTTCTGTATTTTTCTGTATTTTTAGTAGAATATATATATAATTATTATATAATTATTATTGGTGTCACTAGCATAATATCAAGGGCTCTGAAATAATTAATCGTGGCTCTAGTAGTAGCACCTTCAGCTCACATTTGAAAGACCTGGGTTCGATCCCAGCAGACGTGGAAACGTTTGGCATGTTTCCTTACACCTTTTGCCTCTGCTCACCTAACAGTAGGTAAGCACTTGGGTATTAGCACACTGTTGTGGGTGTCATCCTTGGGTATTAGCACACTGTTGTGGGTGTCATCCTAGGAAAGAGGATCACAGCGTCACAATGAAAATAAGCCAGACGCTGTGACTGTAGAATATAACTGGTATATCTGGGTCTGGCATTGGGAATAATATTTTGAGACAAGTAAATAATGGAAATGAATTTCATAATGCAGTTAAAAGCCTGAGTAGGTCTATCCCTCCTTATGATAATTTGAACGGAAATAAGCTTGTTAACGGAGTAACGTCCAACGTGGACAGACTGATTTTGTAGTAGCCAGGCTTAGGCTTGGTTACAGGCACTTCTAGAAAATTTGGCAGACGCACAGATGCTCAAACTAATTGCCGAGTATGTGGTCAGCGTCATCGCCACTTTCTTGAGCACTGTGTGCTTTATAGTTCACTAATTGAGGAATATATACAGTATAATACCTATGTGATATGTCCAGGTATTTCACTAATGAAAATAAGATGCTAGATATATTAAGCAAATATTCTAAATTTGCTTAAAACATTTAAGACAATTGTAGATATAAATCTAGCTGTATTCTTAGCTTCTTTCTGAGCCTTGTTCCTAGGCCTTTTGGGTATCCATATGTTCTTGCGCCACCGTCCACAGGATGGATAGGGTTATAAATAATGGTGGATAGGGCGGCTAAAACTGCAGTATCTAAATGTTTTTATTGGTTTTATTAGAAGAAATTTCAGGGTTAAATGGCTGACTAAGTGGGCCGTGTAAACTAACGACAAATTGTAAAAGGCGAGTCAAGATTTTGGGTTATTAGTCATCTCTTATAATAGGGATCTTCACTTTGAGTCAGTCCTCAGTTTAGTGAAGGTTTGCCAATGCCACGTGACATCTGGATGAACTACACGTACACACATGTGTACATCTTATACATGTACTCTGAGGTTAAAATTTTGATGGTCTGTACTCAGCACTGGTGCTTTCCTAAACAAGAATATTTTATTAAATTTTAAAGATGTTCTTTCATGTGTTAACTTCATTGTTAGGGATCTGATGATCATTTTCAATCTATGCTTGTTTATTTACCTTTAGTTTGAAATATTATAAATTTAAATATTCTTCCATATTGTTTCTTCTCTGGGTTCAGTTTTTGTTTCATGTAAGAAATACTGTAGTAATTTTTCAACATTTTTGTTTTCAATATTTTCTCCTTTCCTTCCCATTCCCTCTTCCTCTCACTTGGCTACATCCTATTCCCAATTTTATCCCACTCTTCCCATTTCCCCACCCACTTCAATCCTCCCTTCTTCCACTTCCTCTCCGTATCTCCATTGCCTCTCACTTCTCTACTCCCTCTCTCTCCCCACTCCCTCATTAGCATACAGATGACAAGCGAGTTTAGGCAGAAGAGAAAACGAGATTAAACTGATGAGTTGGGTATTACGGAGGTGATTACTGGCTCGAGACCCACACAGACCACCAAAGACCCACACAGACCACCAAAGACCAAGAGAGAAAACAAAAGACCCACAGAGACCATCAAAGACCAACACAGACCACCAAAGACGAAGATAACCACTAAAAGATCCCAGGAGACCACCAAAGACCCACACAGACCATCAAATACCAAGAGAGAACACCAAACACCACCAAAGACCCAGAGAAATCACCAAAGATCCACAAAGAACACTAAAGACCCACAGAAACCACCAAGACCCACAGAGACCATTAAAGATGAAGATATACCATCAGAGGCCCACAGAGACCACCAAAGACCCACAGAGACCACCAAAGACCCACAGAGACCACCAAAGACCCAAATAGAACACTAAGACCCACATAGAACACTAAGACCCACATAGAACACTAAGACCCACATAGAACACTAAGACCCACATAGAACACTAAGACCCAGAGAGACCACCAAAGACCCACAGAGACCACCAAAGACCCAAATAGAACACTAAGACCCACATAGAACACCTAGACCCACATAGAACACTAAGACCCACATAGAACACTAAAGACCCAGAGAGACCCACAGAGACAACCAAAGAAACACAGAGACCACCAAAGACCCACAGGACCACCAAAGACCCACAGGACCACCAAAGATCCACAGGACCACCAAAGATCCACAGGACCACCAAAGATCCACAGGGACCACCCAAGATCCACAGACCACCAAAGACCCCCAGAGACCACCAAAAAACACAGGGACCATCAAAGATCCACAAACTCCACCAAAGACCCACAGGGGCCGCCAAAGACCCCCCCGGGGACCACCAAAAATCCACAGACTCCAGAAAAAACCCACAGGGACTACCAAAGATCGACAGACTCCACCAAAGACCCACAGGGACCACCAAAGACCCCAAAGGGACCACCAAAAATCCACAGACTCCAGAAAAAACCCACAGGGACTACCAAAGATCCACAGACTCATCCAAAGACCCACAGGGACCACCAAAGACCCCCAGGGACCACCAAACATCCACAGACTCCACCAAAGACCCCCAGGGGCCACCAAAGACCCACAGAGACCAGCAAAGATCGACAAACTCCACCAAAGACCTACAGGGCCCACCAAAGATCCCCAGGGACCACCAAAGATCCACAGACTCCACCAAAGACCCACAGGGACCACCAAAGACCCCCCAGGGACCACCAAAGACCCACAGGGACCACCAAAGACCCCCAGGGGCCACCAAAGACCTCCTAGGGACCACCAAGCTCCACAGACTCCACAAAAGACCCACCGGGACCACCAAAGACCCCCAGGGACCACCAAAGATCGACAGACTCCACTAAAGATCCACAGGGACCACCAAAGACCCCAAGGACCACCAAAGATCACCAGACTCCACCAAAGACCCACAAGAACTACCAAAGACCCCCCAGGGACCACCAAAGATTCACATACTCCACAAAAGACCAACAGGGACCACCAAAGACCCACAGGGACCACCAAACATCTACAGACTCCACCAAAGACCCCCAGGGGCCACCAAAGATCCACATACTCCACCAAAGACCCACGGGGACCACCAAAGACCCCCAGGGACCACCAAATATCCACAGACTCCACCAAAGACCCCAGGGACTACCAAAGACACCCAGGGACCACCAAAGATCCACAGACTCCACCAAAGACCCCCAGGGACTACCAAAGACACCCAGGGACCACCAAAGATCCACAGACTCCTCCAAAGATCCCCAGGGACCAACAAAGATCCCACAGACTCCACCAAAGATCCCCAGGGACCAACAAAGATCCACAGACTCCACCGAAGACCCACAGGGACCACCAAAGACCCCAAGGATCACCAAAGATCCACGGACTCCACCAAAGACCCCCAGGGATCACCAATAACCCCAGGGACCACCAAAGATCCACAGACACAACCAAAGACCCCTAGGGACCACCAAAGACCCACAGGGATCACCAAAGATCCCCAGGGACCACCAGAGATCCACAGACTCCACCAAAGACCCATAGGGTCCATCAAAGACCCCCAGAGACCACCAAAGATCCAAAGACTCCACCAAAGACCCCCAAGGACCACCAAAGATCCACAGACTCTACCTAAGATCCCCAGGAACCACCAAAGACCTCCAGGGGCCACCAAAGATCCACAGACTCCACCAAAGACCCACAGGGACCACAAAAGACCCCCAGGGACCACCAAAGGTCCACAGACTCCACCAAAGACCCCCAAATACCACCAAAGACCCACAGGGACCACCAAAGACAATCACAGTCTTCCAGAGAAAACAAGAGGTCACAATAGTCGACAAAGGTTTGGCAAAAATCAACACAAGTGATAATAAACTACCACTGAAGGTCTGGTATCGCTTTTTTTAGTACCACTCTAGTCTACCAGGGATCATTTAAGACCACCAGAAGCCAACGAGGACTATGAATGTCTATTAAAAGCTGCCAGAGGCCATCATAAGAAGCCAAGAAACATCAGAAGTTACTAGGGCATACCAGTGGCCATCCAGGACATCAAGAGTACTGTAGAACACCCAGGACCATCAGAAGCCACTGCAGACCATGATTATATATATATATATATATATATATATATATATATATATATATATATATATATATATATATATATATATATATATACACACATATATATATATCAACAAACCAGTCATATCCCACCAAGGCAGGGTGACCTAAAAAGAAAAACTCTCTCTTTTTAAATTTAGTAATGTATACAGGAGAAGGGGTTACTAGCCCCTTGCTCCCAGCATTTTAGTCGCCTCTTATGACACGCATGGCTTACGGAGGAAGAATTCTGTTCCACTTCCTCATGGAGATAAGAGGAAATAAACAAGAACAAGAACTCTTAAGAAAATAGAAGAAAACCCAGAGGGGTGTGTATATATATGCTTGTACATGCATGTGTAGTGTGACCAAAGTGTAAGTAGAAGTAGCAAGACGTACCTAAAATCTTATATGTTTATGAGACAGAAAAGACACCAGCAATCCTACCATCATGAAAACAGTTACAGGTTTCCGTTTTACACTCACTTGGCAGGACGGTAGTACCTCCCTGGGTGGTTGCTGTCTACCAACCTACTACCTGGTATATGTATACACACACACACACACACATACACATTGAGCATATGTGTACTTTTATAAGCGTTGCATGCGTGTAAGCACATACGAATTCAATATAATATGCGTGAGTATAAGTGACCAATTGTGTAAATTTATCTGTGTACATTAGCAGGAGTGTGTATGCATTTACGTTCGTACTCATGTTTATGCATGTATACTGATAGTGTGTATACTGATAGTGTGTATACTGATAGCGTGTATACTGATAGCTGTGTCTGAAAGTTTGTCTGCACGTAAGTTTGTATGTGCGCGCGTATACATGGATATATTAGCGTGTTCTCTATGAAAATCCGCTTCAGAAATCAGAGAGATTCAACAGAGTCTATATACTCAACCAGTTGTGTTTGCTGGGGTTGAGGCGCAGCTCATGGTCCCTCCCCTTAAATTTCTACCAACATGCATTACGGATTTCTGGCTTCTTCGTTCGTACTAAATTTACTACTAAAATTGTGTATGAGGCTTACCTTCATTAGCTAATTCTTTAGCTTCTTTCCATTTGCTCAATAGCTTGAAACTGAGCTATTTCCAGGTAGTGTTCCCACTGTCTCTTCAGTTCTTCACAAACCTCTGCATATTTTTTTTTTTGTAATGCTTCTCCCACCATTTCACTTTATTTAGATAAACTGTGATTCCTGAACCCCTCATTAGTCCCATCTGTGCCAAGTATTCCAAGCTCAACACTTTGTAACAGTGGCTGCTAGTGGTGCTCCGGTACTGAATTCTCTAATATTTACTTTATGTAAGAGGAAGATGAGATCCAGTCATGCTGGGTCATTTCCCACTCACATCCTTCTGGATTATTATATATGATGACTCTTAAGATTTCCACCGGAATCTTCATTAGTTATTAATTTATCACAGAACGGGTGGGGTCCGAACCCATGGCAAGTGACTTCTAAAATTAACAGGCCAGTGCGTTAACCACTAGTTCATGCCGGCCTAACAAGATTCATCCAGCTAGGTATATATTTCTATACATCATAGGAATGTTAACATGGGCCCAACTGTCAATACAACTTCAAGTTTTTTACAGCATGGTTGTGGTATGCTATATCTCAACTTTTTTGTGAGTTTTAGGACTCTCTTGCCATGGGTTCAATCCCCACCCTTTATGTGATTTATTTGTAATCGTGTCATTACAATGTTGTGAGTATTAATTATTTAGTCATTATCTCCATATTTCCAGTCTTTTGTGTAAATAAGTCTTTATCCTCTTGACTGAAGTAATTTCGCACTTGTCCTAATTAATGTCCTGACCTCAAACTCCTGTATACATTCATCATTTATTAAAAAAGATTTGGCAACTATTATTTAGGATGTACCATTGTTATTGTGCATGCACTATAGCCATTGAACTCTAATATATTCTGGTTTTCAAGCTTTTTAAAAATCAACTGGCTTAGGATGACTAGCGTCAGTCCCGTGTTTTATACTCCTCTAATAACTATGTGGTACACCGGTTGGAATATTGCCACATTTATTATTCCTGAGATTTGAATCTCTGTGAGAGCTCTACTGTCTGGATTCTGATAGCTTTTATAGATTACATTCCACGAGTTGCACTCCTGTTCAGCATTTTGTGTTGTGACTTCTTATTCTGTCTAGGGGTCTGGTTATTATTTGGGTATCTCCTAGGAGATTAAGGTGAGGAATGGAATGGAAGAAAGAGTAAGGAATAGTGTGGGAATGAATTTTGGGAATGACGATGTTGTTTAGGATTGAGTTTTGGTAATATTATGATAATTATTGGGTTTGGGATGGGAGGTGCTAGGAAGAGAAGTAGTAAGAATATAACACCTTGTCTAGGATTGAGTAAATAAGGGCAGTGGAAGGCAGAGGCGTGTTGGAGATGAAGTGAAAGATGGTGGAATGGAATGTGAGATGAGAAACAGGAATAACTGAAAGAGGTTGAGGAGAGAGGTTGTATGAAGCAGCTGACTGCTGAGAGATGAAGTGGGATGTAGGGATAGGGGGATGAGGGTCAGGGGATAAATTAATGAAAAAGACTTGGAGAAAGTTAGGGGAGAGAGAGAGAGGAGAGGAGAGGAGAGGGGGAAAGAGAGAGAGAGGGAGATGAAAGAAGAGAGAAGAGAGGGAGATGAAAGGAGAGAAGAGAGCGAGATGAAAGGAGAGAAGACAAAGATGTCCCTAATTACCTGGAAATGATGTTCTTCAAGACATGTATAAACACTGGCACCTCTGTGCCAGCATGTACAATGTACAAACCTCAGTGACAGAAAGCAGACCCCATCAACTTACTGATAAAAAAAATGTGGACATCCTTCTGCCTCAAGATATACAAAGTGATTTTAATGTACTTCTTGCAGTGCTTACCAAAAAAAAAATTTCTTGATTTTCCTACTCACATCTGTGGCTCCTCCCTCCACAGTAGTGGTCTATCCGAAGGTTGTTTATACGACATTGAATATTCCAACAGAACGAGGTGGAGAATCAACATGGACAACCTGGCTGTGGAAAAAAGGAAACTGGAAAGCCCTTTGCTCTTAGCTCGCTGCCTCCTATTGAAATGCTCTTCACCAAGGTGACGTTGATAACCAAGTGAATTCCTTCAATGAATACATCCTAAATCTTCAAAACAAATACATCCCTCACTGGCAGTATGTGACGAAGCCTTCAGGTCAGCCTTGGTTCAGCTTTCGTTGTCAAGAGGCCGCTTCTACTAAGTACAAGGCTTGGAAAAGGTATGAGAGGCACCCCACTATCTATAACAGGAACCTGTACAGGCAGGCCTTTTGGCAAATGGAACACGTCCAAAAATGAGCCATCTCTAGGTAGAGTGGGCTCCAAAATCTGGTGGTCCTTGGTCAAGGATCGACAAGGTTATTCATCAGATAAAATTATTCCACCTCTAAAGCGGCAGGATGGGACCGTCTCTACTAGCAGTCTAGAGAAAGCTAAGCTGACCTTGCCGAACACTTTGCTGCCAAGATGCAAGTTCCTGATACAGCGAGGGAACCTCCTGCGCATCCTGCAAGTTGTCACTGGTGACAATAAGACATGATGAAGTGTATCTTCTTAAATCGCTGAACCAAGAAAAGGCTGTGGGTCTAGATAAGGCCAGTCCACGTTTGCTGAGCAAATGTGCAGACCAGCTAGCAGCACTTCTAACTTGCCTAGCACAGTGTAAATGACCTCTGTGGAAAGAGGCACAAAAAGAAGATCAAAGCGGAAATTAGCAACTACAGACCAGTGTTAATCAATGGTAAGATATTTGAGACAATCTCACGGCAGATGACCGTTTTTCGACTACCACTCGCATCCTTGTGACCGTCAATATAGCTTGAGAAAAGGTCACTCTGCTACTGATCTGCTGTTGAACCTCTAAACTATGTGGCACCAGTCACTGGGTGAATCCAAGGTCAGCTGTGTAGTAACACCAGGGACACTAGGAGTCGCTGATTCTACACTATGCCTTCTTGATAATTACTTTCAAGGTAGATCTCTAAGCGTAGTTCTCAATGGAACAGAATCAATATGACACACTATCGGTTAAAGTGTTCCACAGTAGAGTATTTGGGACATTGTTATGAAAGGTCTACTTCAATGACCTGCTTCAACTAATCCCAGAATTCCATGCATATGCAGACGACTGTACTCTGACATTTACTTATCCAAGGAAGGAAATGCCAACTGCTCTCAGTTACATCAATCACCAGCTTACAGCTATATCTGATATCATTTATTCTATGGATGTCAGCATAATGACATCCATGAAGTCCGTTTAACAAATGAAATTGTTGGCCCACAGATGGCTCCAACTTCCCTCTATCTCTTATTTGTATGTCTTAACAATAAGACGGTTTTCAATTGAACTGAGGTAGATAAAAGCTCTTAGCTTGTAAATAAAGGTACAGTAGTGTGCATATTAAGTGGGACAGTAATGAAATAAGACATTTATTTGGGAAATTAATTTTTATTTGAAAAAATACACGGCAATGATATTACAAACAATTGATTTAATAAGAGATAAGACTACTCTTTGCTTTTATAAGCATTGCTTCAAGCTTTGTCAAGTTCGTCGTGGTACCAAGTCCTAATAACTTCAGCAATTAGCTTATCCACAGCTGAACGATCCTGCGTTTGGTTATTGTCCATATATTTTCAACTGGGCTGAGGTCTTGAGAGTTCCCAGGCCAATATAGAACACATAGCCCACTCTCCTCGAAGAATGTCAGCTATAAAATGCCTTCATCATGAAAGTCTCTATCCACAGTGGGAAGCAAATGACTTACCAGGATTGCCTTGTATTTGTCATTTTCATCGTTCCTCCAATAATAACAAGCAGTACAGCAGTACAACTACCTCAAAACATCTTAGGTGGGTGTTTTGACACTTGTTAAATGTGTCTATTCCGAAGAGGTTCGCCTTTGCTCCGTCTCACTACTACTAATCTACACCTTTGTACTTCATAATGCGCCTCATCTGAAAATATAACTTTTCTCCATTCATCTGTCATCCCTTATGACCGAGTCCCCACTGCAGCCGTTTTTTCTCCTGTCAGAAGTCAATAGTAGTTTCTTTATCGGCTTTCTGGCAGTTCCGGCAACTTTAAGGAGCCTCCGTCGAACAGTTGAAGCAACATTTACGCAGCGGAAGCCTAATCTAATAGATCTTTGCTGGTTGTCTTGGGATCCTTCACACTATTTCTTATGATAACTTCGTCATCTTGAGATGCTGTCTTGTGTTTTCTTCCACAGCTTCCTCGACACGGAGCTCCATAATCACCAGTGTCGTCAGTTCTCTTCAGAATCCGACTAATAGTTGACTTTGCTAGGCTCAAATTTTCAGCGATTTGTCTGATATACAAATCAGAAAGTTTTTTAAAAGCTACAATACTTGCACGCTTCCTAGGTGTAACATCCATCAGGAATTTCAGCAGTAATCATCAATTGAAGAGAAGAATTTGGTGAAACCACATTCGCTCATGGAGCACGATTGCAGGAATAGCCTTACAGAACAACAGCTGTTGTAACACTGACGAGAGTCACAGGGAAACACCACAATTGGATGGTTGCCAGAAGTCGGTAGCAAACTCCTCTGAAAATAACCCAAATTACATTAATTAAGCCGGAGACTAAGACATATTATGAGATAATCACAAAATTACTCGTCCCAATTAATTTGCACACTACTGTAGGAACTCAAATTCTAACCATGTATGACCATTGTGTAAATAAAATAAAAATCAAATTAGAGAGAGAGAGAGAGAGAGAGAGAGAGCGTCGTCTCTGATGGTAGAGTGGAGACCTCACAAATTTATCTCTTCCTTTGATCCTCTGCTGCTGTGGGAGACTTGCTGAAAGGAGCGAGTAGGAGAGGAGGAGAGAGCTTGAGAGGGAGGAGGGAGATTGAGCTTGAGAGAGACGAGGGAGACTGAGCTTGAGAGAGACGAGGGAGATTGAGTTTGAAAGGGAGGAGGGAGATTGAGCTTGAGAGGGAGGAGGGAGATTGATCTTGAGAGAGAGTAGGAAGAGTGAGCTTGAGAGGAAGAAGGGAGAGTGAGCTTGAGAGGAAGAAGGGAGAGTGAGCTTGAGAGGAAGAAGGGAGAGTGAGCTTAAGAGGGAGGGAGAGTGAGCTCTAAAAGAGAGAAGGGAGAGTGAGCCCTAAGAGGGAGGAGGGAGAGTGAGCTTGAGAGGTAGAAGGGAGAGTGAGCTTTAGAGGGAGGGAGAGTGAGCTCTAAAAGACAGAAGGGAGAGTGAGCCCTAAGAGGGAGGAGGGAGAGTGAGCTTGAGAGGAAGAAGGGAGAGTGAGCTTAAGAGGGAGGGAGAGTGAGCTCTAAAAGAGAGAAGGGAGAGTGAGCCCTAAGAGGGAGGAGGGAGAGTGAGCTTGAGAGGAAGGGAGAGTGAGCTTAAGAGGGAGAGTGAGCTCTAAAAGAGAGAAGGGAGAGTGAGCCCTAAGAGGGAGGAGGGAGAGTGAGCTTGAGAGGGAGGAAGAACAGTGAACCTGAGAAGGATGAGAGAGAGTGAACCAGAGAGGGATGAGGGAGAGTGAACCAGAAAGGGATGAGGGAGAGTGAACCTGAGAGGGAGGAAAAGTGAACGTGAGAAGGATGAGAGAGAGTAAACCTGAGAGGGATGAGGGAGAGTAAACCTGAGAGGGATGAGGGAGAGTGAACCAGAGAGGGAGGAGGGAGAGTGAACCAGAGAGGGAGGAGGGAGAGTGAACCTGAGAGGAAGAGTGAGCTTGAGAGTGAGAGGGAGGGAGAGTGAGCTTGAGAGGGAGAAAGTAGAGTGATCCTGAGAGGGAGGAGGGAGAATGAGCCAGAGAGGGAGGAGGGAGAGTGGGCTAGAGAGGAGGAGAGAGAGTGGGCTAGAGAGGGAGGAGGGAGAGTGGGCTAGAGAGGGAGGAGGGAGAGTGAGCCAGAGAGGGAGGAGGGAAAGTGGGCCAGAGAGGGACGAGAGTGAACCAGAGAGGGAGGAGGGAGAGTGAGCTTGAGAGGAAGGAGGGTGAGCGAGCTTGAGAGGGAGGAGGGAGAGTAAGCTTGAGAGGAAGGAGGGAGAGTGAGCTTGAGAGGAAGGAGGGAGAATGAGCTTGAGAGGGAGGAGGAAGAGCTTGAGAGGAAGGAGGGAGAGTGAGCTTGAGAGGAAGGAGGGAGAGTGAGCTTGAGAGGAAAGGAGGAAGAGCTTGAGAGGAAGGAGGGAGAGTGAGCTTGAGAGGGAGGAGGGAGAGTGAGCTTGAGAGGAAGGATTGAGAGTGAGCTTGAGAGGCAGGAGGGAGAGTGAGCTTGAGAAGGAAGATTGAGAGTGAGCTTGAGAGGCAGGAGGGAGAGTGAGCTTGAGAGGAAGGAGGGAGAGTGAACTTGAGAGGGAGGAGGGAGAGTGAGCTTGAGAGAAAGGAGGGAGAGTGAGCTTGAGAGGAAGGAAGGAGAGTGAGCTTGAGAGGTAGGAGGGAGAGTGAGCTTGAGAGGAAGGAAGGAGAGTGAGCTTGAGAGGTAGGAGGGAGAGCTTGAGAGAAAGGAGGGAGAGTGAGCTTGAGAGGCAAGAAGGAGAGTGAGCTTGAGAGGGAAGATTGAGAGTGAGCTTGAGAGGAAGGAGGGAGAGTGAGCTTTAGAGGAAGGATGGAGAGTGAGCTTGAGAGGAAGGAGGGAGAGTGAGCTTGAGAGAAAGGAGGGAGAGTGAGCTTGAGAGGAAAGAAGGAGAGTGAGCTTGAGAGGAAAGAATGAGAGTGAGCGTGAGAGGAAGGAAGGAGAGTGAGCTTGAGAGGAAGGAGGGAGAGTGAGCTTGAGGGAAAGGAGGGAGAGTGAGCTTGAGAGGCAAGAAGGAGAGTGAGCTTGAGAGGAAGGAGAGAGTGAGCTTGAGAGAAAGGAAGGAGTGAGCTTGAGAGGAAGGAGGGAGAGTGAGCTTGAGAGAAAGGAGGGAGAGTGAGCTTGAGAGGAAGGAGGGAGAGTGAGCTTGAGAGAAAGGAGGGAGAGTGAGCTTGAGAGGAAGAAGGGAAAGTGGGGACACGAAAGTCAAGCTGGGAGATAGAAGGGAGAGAGAGACTATAAGAAAAAGTAAGGAAAACTTGGAATATGAGAAAGTCAGGTTGAGTGAGAGAGAGAGAGAGAGAGAGAGAGAGAGAGAGAGAGAGAGACAGACAGACAGACAGGGGGGGGATTGGATGTGAGTGGTGCTGGGAGAGGAAGACTTGCCCTGTAAGAGTGATGAAGGGTGAGAGGGCTACCAATGAAGTCGAATGAGTGAAGATAAGTGAAAGTGACTGAGCGTGAGAATAAGTGTGATAGAAAGTGAACGTGAGTGAGAATAAATGAAAGTAACGGAGCGTGAGAGTGAGAATAAGTGAGAGTGATATAGTGAGAGAGTAAGAATAAGTGAGAGTGATAGAAAGTGAGAGTGATAGAAAGTGAGAGTGAGAAAGAGCGTTCCTTCAGCAGGCCACAAATTACCGTGTGAGAAATTTATCAAGCGTGGGAAAGTCTCATCAAAGGCGACGCCGCTACTCTATCTCCCATCTTTTTGGAGGAACCATTTTGATGGTAGTCATCGATGGTGCTAGTCGTGGCTTTATCCTTGTCTGTTTGCTCCCTCCCTCCGTTACTCTCTTTCTCTCTACCTTCACTATCCTCTCCTGATTTATTTATATTTCTACGTTCACCTGACGGCCACCGTATCTTGCGAGAACGTTTCTTTCTTCAACGTTGTTAACATATAAAATATTATCATTTCAGCTGTTAACGGAATGTTCCATAATTCTGGCATAAAAAGTACTTCCTGTTTTCCGTTCAAGATGGTTTGGCAAGCTTGACGTTGCAGAAGCTTCAGAAGCTTGATATTGCTACACATGGGCAAGCTTGACGTTGCAGAAGCTTCAGAAGCTTGATATTGCTACACCTGGGCAAGCTTGACGTTGCAGAAGCTTCAGAAGCTTGATATTGCTACACATGGGCAAGCTTGACGTTGCAGAAGCTTCAGAAGCTTGATATTGCTACACATGGGCAAGCTTGACGTTGCAGAAGCTTCAGAAGCTTGATATTGCTACACATGGGCAAGCTTGACGTTGCAGAAGCTTCAGAAGCTTGATATTGCTACACATGGGCAAGCTTGACGTTGTAGAAGCTTCAGAAGCTTGATATTGCTACACCTGGGCAAGCTTGACGTTGCAGAAGCTTCAGAAGCTTGATATTGCTACACATGGGCAAGCTTGACGTTGCAGAAGCTTCGGAAGCTTGATATTGCTACACCTGGGCAAGCTTGACGTTGCAGAAGCTTCGGAAGCTTGATATTGCTACACCTGGGCAAGCTTGACGTTGCAGAAGCTTCAGAAGCTTGATATTGCTACACATGGGCAAGCTTGACGTTGAAGCAGCTTCAGAAGCTTGATATTGCTACACATGGGCAAGCTTGATATTGCAGCAGCTTCGGAAGCTTGATATTGCTACACATGGGCAAGCTTGACGTTGCAGAAGCTTCGGAAGCTTGATATTGCTACACCTGGACAAGCTTGACGTTGCAGAAGCTTCAGAAGCTTGATATTGCTACACCTGGGCAAGCTTGACGTTGCAGAAGCTTCGGAAGCTTGATATTGCTACATATGGGCAAGCTTGACGTTGCAGAAGCTTCGGAAGCTTGATATTGCTACACATGGGCAAGCTTGACGTTGCAGCAGCTTCGGAAGCTTGATATTGCTACACATGGGCAAGCTTGACGTTGCAGAAGCTTCGGAAGCTTGATATTGCTACACCTGGACAAGCTTGACGTTGCAGAAGCTTCAGAAGCTTGATATTGCTACACCTGAGCAAGCTTGACGTTGCAGAAGCTTCGGAAGCTTGATATTGCTACATATGGGCAAGCTTGACGTTGCAGAAGCTTCGGAAGCTTGATATTGCTACACATGGGCAAGCTTGACGTTGCAGCAGCTTCGGAAGATTGATATTGCTGCAGCTTGATAAGCTTGACGTTGCACTTGTTAGCTTAAGCAGAGCTGTAGATCATTTATAAAGGGCTTGGGGGATTAAGTTTCCAATTAGGTTTTAAATGTCGTTCATTATACCCACAACTTTTCGACTTCTTACTCGACAACGACCATTTTGACAAAAAAAAGTCGAACTTAGGTTAATTTTAACAATAACTGCGATAAATCAGTCGAAATATTACATAACTATTATTTCATTTATTTTAAAGTTAACCAAAGTTAGGGCAACCCTATATAGGCTGGGTACGATTTACCTGTTAGATATAATACAGTAAGATTACTGTATGTTAGATATATTACAGTAAGATTACTGTATGTTAGATATAATACAGTAAGATTACTGTATGTTAGATATAATACAGTAAGATTACTGTATGTTAGATATAATACAGTAAGATTACTGTATGTTAGATATAATACAGTAAGATTACTGTATGTTAGATATAATACAGTAAGATTACTGTATGTTAGATATAATACAGTAAGATTACTGTATGTTAGATATAATACAGTAAGATTACTGTATGTTAGATATAATACAGTAAGATTACTGTATGTTAGATATAATACAGTAAGATTACTGTATGTTAGATATAATACAGTAAGAATACTGTATGTTAGATACATTACAGTAAGATTACTGTATGTTAGATATAATACAATATGGCTACAGTATGTTAGATATAATACAGTAAGGCTACAGTATGTTAGATATAATACAATATGGCTACAGTATGTTAGATATAATACAGTAAGGCTACAGTATGTTAGATGTAATACAGTAAGGCTACAGTATGTTAGATATAATACAGTAAGGCTACAGTATGTTAGATATAATACAATAAGTGTCGATACAAAATCAAATATTGAGTACCAGGTTAAGTCTCGTGATTATTTTTTAATAAAGAAAATATAAACATTTATTTTTCAATGGAAATGTATGATGCGTAAGCAGTGTTGAGAACCAGGAAGAGCACCTTAGCACCTCACTTTAATACGAGATCTTCTGTTATAGTGTTCTAAGAAGCTGTTGCTGCTAGCATAACACACTGTTCAACTTGGTGTATATGGCGACTCAGTTCTTGGAAGGTTTTACACACGATCGAATTACTTTTACCCCAGGATATAATGTATTTTTGATGGCTCAGTTTACATAACACAGTCTTGGGTATTCTAAGTACTAAGAGGTCAAGGGTAATAATGTTGAGAGAAGCTTCTTGCTTTAACCGCAGTCACAAGTGGGTCAAAACATCAAGGGTAGGTGCATCTGCAGGATATTTCAAATAGGGATGAGCCATGGGACTCTTTTTTTAATCTATTATTATTATTATTTTTTTTTAACTAAGTGCTAAGGCCACAAGGGTCACAGCACTATTTCTTAATCTATACAAATGCAAAATCATCTTGGCTAACTGACAGTCAGTGAAGGTAGTGAGACCCATGTTACCAGGTACGTCAACCATTTCATCCACTGATAGCATTTGCTTGTAACCCCTTTGGAAAATAATGCCCCTGACGCAGTTCTTGAGGAGGATGGAACATTGAATAGACCATATAGAATCCGATGATGCTTTATGCCTTCTTTGCAAAGTACTTGAGTTTACCCAGGCTAACATATTTCCTAAGATGTGCACCACCATTTGACAGCCAATAACTTAAGGAATATACCAGTCTCCTGAAGACGATATTCACAAAGGTATTCAACCTTACTTTAAAAGATGGGCAGCAGGATCAAGCTACACTTCTAAACAGACTAAGAGATATTTGTATCCGTAAGGCATCACATTCCTGTCTTGTGTGGCCTCCAACGAACTTGTAGCGACGATTCTCCTTGAACATTTCAGGGATAATGTTGGGGTTCTTGATGTACAGTTCATTAATGGAAGCAGGGCTCTGGGATACTCCATAAACATCCCCTAACAACTATAGTCACGCTGGGATAGCGTATAACAGGGAAAAATAGCACACCTGGCAGTGAGAGCTCCTCATGCAGGGGCCTTTCTGTTGGTTATTCCTATTTTTTTCCTGAGCACACGCCTAGATCTCCAGACCCTTCATATTGGTGTTACACTAAGCCTTGATGCTCTTGTCCTCGCCGAAGATAGGTGCATCGGCAGACCGATTCAGGTACCATGGTTGGTCTTGTTTGCTAGAGATGTGAGGGAAAGAGCACAAGGAATGAAGAAGTTATCAAGAGTCGTCGTGCAACAGTTCAATGCCCAGCAATAAGGGAGCCGCCCAGACTATGCAGATTCGATGATAGTCAAAAGTGTCCAGATGAATTTACCTTGCAGACTTGAACATTGGCCTGCAGATGGTGTGGGAGTAAGAATGCGCACACTAACACTTATCAACAATACAGCAGAGATGAAGGAGCTTACAGTGTCAGGCAGTGAAACTGCTCACAATTATATGTTTGTTATCACAGGTTCACTGACCCTCCGTTCATGGGAAAAGATCACATCCACATTCCTAAAGATGAGCAAAAGACTCATCAGGGAAGCTATGGATCCCAAAGAAGCTAATTTTGTTTCAGCATTTCAGTGTTGCAGTTCAGAGGGGTAATGCCTGTCGTATCTTGGGTACACGCCCCAGCTCAGAGGTGCTGGATGAAGCTTTTTAAATGCAGTTACTGAAAAACACATCTGTGGGATGGTCAGAGTAAAATAATATAGCAGCCTCAAGGATAAAATCTCAATATTTATTTTTTTTCGAAACTTTTTTTCTCTGAGACTGTGGATGCCCACATATATATCGCGAACAACCGATAATACAAGATGCAAAACAACCATGGGGGAGTTGAATGATAGCTCTAGGCCTTTCGTGTTGCAATCAACACATCAAGAGCTTGCAATGATGCAGAAAAGGAGGTGGTAGTCCAAGCAAATACGGTTACAGCAAGGACGTCCCTTGTGACCGTATTTTGTCGTGCTGAATAGGTAAAACTGGTCAATTAGCAAAAACTTTTTTAAAATTAAGTCCTTTCTAAAATTCTCTTAACGTTTAGATATATTTTTTTTATTAAAGTAAAAAAAAGATAATTTTGTACTAAAAGAACCTTAGAAATCTTACCTAACCTTATTATAACAAGCGCAATTTAATTTAGCCTATTCCAACTAAATGTATTTTAGATAAGTTTACAATAATTTAATAATAACCAATGAAATATATTTTTTTCGTTAGGTTCCAAATGATTTTTGCGAAATTATTGCATACACAAATTTTAGCTTGCCTTACTCGGCAAGAAGAGCGTTGCTATTTAAGCCAAAATCACAAGTTTTACATATTCGGCACGACATTATATATATATATATATAAACACTGATCTCTGGCCGACGGAGACTCGACCCTACGAACCTTGTGACAGGAACGCAGTGCTTTACCGACCGTACCACACTGGACCAATACCTTGGCATCCAGCTCACGCTAGACGTTGATCCAAGGCACCCAGCTTTCAGGCAGGTGGCTTACAGCTTTTCATCTCATCCCCTGCATGCATCGACACAACTAGAGATTTTTACAATGCTAGGAATTCGCAAGAGCAGGCGAAATATTCACAAACACTGATCTCTGGCCGACGGAGACTCGACCCTACGAACCTTGTGACAGGAACGCAGTGCTTTACCGACCGTGAGCTGGATGCCAAGGTATTGGTCCAGTGTGGTACGGTCGGTAAAGCACTGCGTTCCTGTCACAAGGTTCGTAGGGTCGAGTCTCCGTCGGCCAGAGATCAGTGTTTGTGAATATTTCGCCTGCTCTTGCAATTCCTAGCATATATATATATATATATATATATATATATATATATATATATATATATATATATATATATATATATAGGAGGTACCACTTCTGGAACTTTACTGGGGACCCTCATCCTCAGAGAAGACAAAGGCACAATACCATAACTGGAACCTACACAGAAGGGAGACAGATTCTTACGACGACGTTTTCGACCATTAACAAAGTCACAGTGTGACTTTGTTAATGGTCCAATTCGGACCGAAACGTCGTCGTAAACTTCTCTCTCCCATAAGCGGGTTATTTGAGTATATATTTATATACATGAATGAGAGAGACAGAGAGAGAAAGACAGAGAGAGAGACAGAGAGAGAGAGAGAGAGAGAGAGAGAGAGAGAGAGAGAGAGAGAGAGAGAGAGAGACACAGACAGATAGACAGACAGACAGACAGACAGACACAGACCTACAAGAGAGAACTGGAGTGATCTAAATATCCTCTCCCACTCTCCAAGTCTCACACCTCCACTATGAGCGTCATTAACGAGCGGATGAGTGGTTGCCTCGTTCCAATGGGAAACTGGGCGGGTGTGGGTAGTTAACCGGTGCTGTATGGTGGTTGGGGCGGGTCGTTAGCGGGAGGGAATTGGTCGTGAGGGCAGGCGGGAGGGGTAGTTTGGCCAGCAAGACCTTCAAAGGACTCTGTTAATGGCATTCATATCATGATGATCGTCATGTGAGGGAGGGCAGATAAGAGGGAGGTAAGGGAAAGAGAGGGGGGGGAGAGGAAGGCGAAAAGGGAGAGGGGAAAGAATGGGGAGAGAAGGAGCATGTGCTTAAGATTGCGATGTGTGTATAGTTTGTACTACCGAGTACTGTATATTTCGGCCTCAAACCGAGACCCTCTTCAGCATACCAGTGCTTATTACTGCTGCGTTAAACTTTCATGGTGTTAAAGCACCGACAGTGAGCGGTGGTGGGATAGGTCGCTGAATCCCGCTCCGACAGCGAGAATTAGTTCGTTCTTTTACAATATATGAACACAAACGCCTTCTGACTACTACTGACCAATCTCTGCTCCTGCCGGTTCAGGATTTGTCAGTCAGTCAGAGCCGCCGTCAACACAATTGCAAGTTACGTGTTTTGATGTTTATCATGTTATTTTTTAATGTGTTAAGTTATTTTACGTTTAAAAATTTAAATGTGCAAAGTTACTTTGATATTTAACATGTTATATTTTGTTTTTGAATGTGCTGTTACTTTGATGTTGCTGTGGTGCTACGCAACAGTCCATGGCAGGAGCAGTGTTAAGTTTTAGTTATCGATTGGTTAGTTAATTATGCTTAAGTATGTGTGACTACTTGACAAAGCTCTGGAGAGCGAAACGTTGCCTCAATAAAATGTCACATTATTTGCATCTGTGTCCTTTTACTTAACATTTTGTCTGTAATTTTACAATTCCCACAACTTTAAGGTTCAGTTAGAATGCATGTCACTTGTTCATCACCAGTCAAATATACTTTAATCCCAGTAAAGTATATTTGACTGTAAACTACTTTATAAGTGTATATATACTGAGATACGAATCCCTCCACGAGTAAATACATCGGCTTTCTCAGCGCACACGAGACACACATTCATCAGAATATGGATTACCAATGTGTTACGAACACTGGTCGAGGCTAATTAATAACTCCACATGGAAAGAAACACAGACGATATAGTAGCACAGTATATTTCCACCCCACTGGACTCCTTTTTGAATGCTCTGAGTTACGTTGATGTGGCTGAGCTTAACGACTGTTGACCTATAGAGAGGTTATCAGACCAGCGTTCTTTGATTTGTGTGTTAACGTTCAATGCTTTTCTTTTGTATTTGTGAAATACGTACAAATACCGTCTGTTGATTTTAGAAATAGTTTATCAATGTCTGAAGCGTAAAATGCGGGCAGTTTTGTGTCTGTCTCTCATAAGGAGATATATACTCACCAATATGTGAAAGTAGAAAGTACAGTGGACCCTCGGTTTTCGTTCAAAATTCTTTCCAGAATGCTGTTTAAGTGCTGTTACCGAACGAATTTGTTCCCATAAGGACAAATGTAAATTAGATTAGTTGTTTCAGACCCCCAAAAATACACTTACAAAAGCTCTTACAAAAATATACTTACATAACTGTTCGAGTTGGGAGGTGAACGAAAACCGAGGGTCCACTGTATAACTATACCAACAATATGGATGAAAGGATAGAAGTGTGTTCACTATGCAGGGACCTTGGTCACTCAAAATTCAATGAGAGAATGAGAGAACGCAGTATACATGGTAGATAAAACAGGTCACTGGTGAAGATTAGGTGAAGACATCAGCTCGTAGCACAAGTCAATTATCAGAAGCCAATAAAGTCAATAGTCGGTGAAATCAGATCAGTACAATCAATCGATTTCCCGATTTTTTCCTGTGTATATTGGATCTTTATACACAAATAACCAGCACAGAGAGAGAAGCTTGCGACGACGTTTCGGTCCGACTTTGACTATTTACTGTGACTTTGTAAATGGTTCAAGTCGGACCGAAACGTCGTGGTAAGCTCCTCTCTCCTATGTGAGGGTTATTTGTGTATTGTTCCAGTCACGGTATTGTGCCTTTTTTTGTTATATTTTGGATCTTTATATTCAGTAAAATTTAAGAAACTTAATAACAGTTATTAAAGCTACAACCTGGCGCACAAACAGGTTATTTCTCGAAATCCAGAAATTACAGGACATAAACATAATGAACGTGTGAATTATATATCGGTTCACATGTATAGTACATAGAACTCAATGACTAACTTTGTGTACTAAGACCGAAACAGCACTAAGCATGAATGTGACAGTCAGAAGCTCACTTGAAACATCAATAACAATGTTGAACTAAAACATCTCAGGAGTCAATGAATTCTCCACACATGAATTATCATACATTTCGATGATAATTTGATATATTTCTCTCTCTAGTTCATTTCACACAATGATTCACTTGTGAAAGTATGTACTGAGGGATAATAATCGTATTGGATACATTCATAAAAATGACTTACATTAACACCTAGTTATTCTAGCACTAAATTAGCATTTGATTAATCATACTCAGAATCTTACTGAATGAAAAGATTAGTAAAGGACATCAAAATTTGGTACATGACATGTATTTCTAGATTTATGTTTGTTCTGATGTGAACTAACTTCTACCGTATCAGTTGTATGATCGGGGACTACAAGCCCGAGATTACCGTGGGCTAGAAACCCGAGATTAACGTGGGCTAGAAACCCGAGATTAACGTAAGCTAGAAACCCGAGATTACCGTGGGCTAGAAACCCGAGATTAACGTGGGCTAGAAACCCGAGATTAACGTGGGCTAGAAACCCAAGATTACCGGGGGCTACAAACCCGAGATTACCGGGGGCTACAAAACCGAGATTACCGGGGGCTACAAACCCGAGATTACTGGGGGTTACAAGCCCGAGATTACCGGGGGCTAGAAACCCGAGATTACCGGGGGCTACAAACCCGAGATTACCGGGGGCTACAAACCCGAGATTACCGGGGGCTAGAAACCCGAAATTTCCGTGGGCTAGAAACCCGAGATTACTGGGGCTAGAAACCCGAGATTACCGGGGGCTAGAAACCCGAGATTACCGGGGGCTATAAAGTCGAGATTACCGGGGGCTAGAAACCCGAGATTACCGGGGGCTATAAAGTCGAGATTACCAGGAGCTATAGACCTAAGATTACTGGGGCATAGAAACCTAAGATTACCAGGGGCTAAAAACCTGAGATTACCGGGGGCTAAAAACCTGAGATTACCGGGGGCTAAAAACCTGAGATTACCGGGGGCTAAAAACCCAAAATTAGGGGGCTAGAAACCAAAGATTACCGGGGCCTAGAAACCCGAGATTACCGGGAACTAGAAACCCGAGATTACTGGGGGCCAGAGACCCGAGATTACCGGGGGATAGAAATGCAAGATTACCTGGTGCTAGAAACCCTCTACTAGGTTCTGGGTAGAATGTGCCTCGTGGACGCACTTGCCATGGACATCACTCAAACTAACAAAAAAAAAAAAAAAAAAACTTAAAATTTACTCGTGTCTGCAGTGCACCCTAACACCGTCTGCGCCTTCTTCAGTTGATCACTAATTTTCTCTCCCCCCCCACTATTTGCAGCACATTTGCTTGACCAGGAATGCCTTAATCACACTCGACATGCAATTGACCTTCTAATCCCAGTTTTTTATCATCTGGGACCAAGTTTTCATTAGTTTTCACAAACAGTTTGAAGGTACATAAACTGTTGCTCTGAGTAGTAATGCTTTGAAGCTGGACTCATTTTCCAGTTAATTGTCAATTTTATTTCTTCCGTCTCTTTCCCTTATTCTTTTTTATAAGTTCTGATTCCTGTTGGCTCAGGAATGTCTTAATCACACCCAGTATTACAACTGTTTTCTCTACTAAGTCTTTGTAGTCGTGTGTGTGGGGGGGTTGTTAAGTGTACTCACCTATTTGTGGGTGCAGTGGTCGAATCACAGCTCCTGGCCCCACTTCTTCGCTGGTCGCTACTAGCTCCACCCTTTTCCTGCTCCAAGAATGTGTACACATGTCTGTGTGTATGTGGGTTCATGATATGGAGTTTAGTGGGAGATGTGTGGGCAGTTGTATATGTGAATTTACATTTTACAGCGAGAGGAGCTGATTAAGTGGGTTGTTTGCCTATGTGCTTATGTTTGACTCAGGATTGTTTGTGTGATGTGTGTGAAGATGCATATGTGGAAATACGCACTTGTGAACAACTCTTGCAAATAAAAACTGAGAAATATAAGAATAAAATAAATTTTAGTCATATTACAGTTTTCAATAAGGTGGAGAAAAAGATTTGTGTGTGTATAGACGAGTGTCTATATACACACACAAATTGACAAATACACTTAAACAGCCAGAAGACCACAAATAGTGTTTATAAATATACATTTCTAGCATAACTAAAATTGAGTGTAGTTTTCATTGAATAGCCTCTCCTTGGTGAGTGAGGTGGGTGGGAACTTGATCTTATCTACCTGACTTACGGTCAGGTAGATAAGATCCAGTAATTTCACTCACCTGGACGGTCTACCGTAGACCAGTTAGACAAGACCAAGTTTCCATCCAACAAGGTCACTGGAGGTGGCAGAAACTGCTGACTTCGGGGAAGTGAGGAAAGGGAGACATCCAGAAGTGAACGGATGGATTCCTGGATACATGAGCTTGGGGAAGGCAGTGATGTTGAGGCTGACCTTGGGGAAGAGAGGAAGGGGAAACATCCAGAGTCGGATGGACGGATTCCTCAACTCATGAACTTGAGGAATTCATGATTACTGGTTCTTGAGGCAGACTTTGGGGAAGAGGGGAAAGGATAATGTCTGAGGGGACAGTAGAATTTGTATTAGTAGTAGTGTCATCAGTAGTAATAGTAATAATAATAGTAGTAGTAGTATTGGATGTACCTTTTTGGTGTGATATGATGGTGGGGTCATTGTTTTCAGGATAACTCTTGCTAATACTTTATAAATGACTAAACTGCCTTTATTCTGTTTAACAGTTTTTGACATGGCCATTAAGGATTCAAAACATTTTGTGAATATGGTTTTACACTTCATATTGTTGTCCATATGTCCTCTGTATTCCTGTATTGTTTGTAACAGCTCGACTAAGCTCGTGGAGAGCAAAACGTTGCTAAAATAAAATGTGACATTAGTTGCTTATGTGTTTTTTTTACATACCATATTGTTGGTAATTCTACCAACATTA
The DNA here is from genome assembly GCA_009830355.1 of Cherax destructor. Taxonomy (NCBI): domain Eukaryota; kingdom Metazoa; phylum Arthropoda; class Malacostraca; order Decapoda; family Parastacidae; genus Cherax; species Cherax destructor. The sequence goes on from WNWK01009723.1 coordinate 52,283, forward strand.
TGATAATGCCAGGGAATCATGAGTTAATTCATTCATGTAAAGAGTCTTTACTCCTCTGTTTACTACGTCTGAGTTGCCTGATGTCACTTCTGCCCAGAAGAGAGAGTATAGGAACTTTTTTCTGCAATTGTACCTACCAACTCATATCTGTGATGAGATATTTATGTTTAGAACATAGCAACACACAGCTCGTGTGCCTTAGGACAATAGTGCATTAAGTAAATTTTTTTTATATGGATGCAAATGTGATTTGATATACTGAAGACTTTGAAAATTTAGTGACGCAATTAAAAACATGAAAAAATACGTAGAGCTGAAAGATAGATAATTTAAATGTACAAAAAAAGACAATTATCAGAGTTATGCAATACAAATTTAGTGTTAATATTAGAGCAATATAACTTTGTATGTTTACAGGTGAGCGAGCACTCGCATGAGAGAAGTTGATGACAGAGTTCAGAGTTGGACTCCAATTAACATGCGAGTCATTCATGCATTATACGAAATTGTGTGCATTAATACCTCTGGATGAGACTGCCACTCTAGTTTTTTTAATTTTAAAGTAGAAACTTGTCAGCTTAATGAGTTCAAGAATATTCTTGGAGAGAAATTTATGTTACTCCTTATAACATAAAATTTCCTTAAGAAATATTAAAGCAAATGCCTAAAATCCAAGAAATGAGTTATAACCATTCGTCATACGCAATACTAAAAATAAATATGCAAATTTATATATACGGACGATAGTTAATGAGACCAGCAAGATTTTTTTTTGCCAGAGCCAATAAGGCTAAATTGATGCAAATTACGATTTAATTTAGCAATACGTGATTTACATGATGCGTATACATGCTAAATATATTGTGCGGTTCAGAATTCTGAATTATTTTGGTAGATGGAGTGGGAGAGAAATAGCAGTGGATGAGTTAAGTAGCAAGAGTAGGCTAGAAAGCATCTAGTTCACTCATTCACTGCTAGAGAGGAGCTAGCAGTGGATATGTGAACTAGAGAAGATATTGGAGTGCATATGTGAACTAGAGGAGATCTAGCAATGAATGTGTGAACTAGAGGAGATCTAGCAGTGAATGTGTGAACTAGAGGAGATCTAGCAGTGAATGTGTGAACTAGAGGAGATCTAGCAGTGAATGTGTGAACTAGAGGAGATCTAGCAGTGAATGTGTGAACTAGAGGAGATCTAGCAGTGAATGTGTGAACTAGAGGATATCTAGCAGTGAATGTGTGAACTAGAGGAGATCTAGCAGTGAATGTGTGAACTAGAGGAGATCTAGCAGTGAATGTGTGAACTAGAGGAGATCTAGCAGTGAATGTGTGAACTAGAGGATATCTAGCAGTGAATGTGTGAACTAGAGGAGATCTAGCAGTGAATGTGTGAACTAGAGGAGATCTAGCAGTGAATGTGTGAACTAGAGGAGATCTAGCAGTGAATGTGTGAACTAGAGGAGATCTAGCAGTGAATGTGTGAACTAGAGGAGATCTAGCAGTGAATGTGTGAACTAGAGGAGATCTAGCAGTGAATGTGTGAACTAGAGGAGATCTAGCAGTGAAAGTGTGAACTAGAGGAGATCTAGCAGTGAATGTGTGAACTAGAGGAGATCTAGCAGTGGATGAGTGAATATATATATATATATATATATATATATATATATATATATATATATATATATATATATATATATATTGTAAGACTAAATAAAAAAGTATAATTGTTTCTTCTTGATATTGGGTGCCTCTACCTCGGTGGGGGACGGCCGGTGTGTAAGAAATGCATATAACAAAACTGCTGTGGTAGTAGTATTTTACAGTACGTTTAAAATATAAACATTTCCGCTAGCCCTAGCAGTCAATTTTGGCTTAAAGCAGACAATTTAACAACAACAATAACTAGAGTCCAATAGCGAGAACTTCACACATCAGAAGAGTCTTTAAGAGGTTGCTAAGAAGGCAAATTTCCAGTTTAAAGAAAATCTTGGAATTCTATAACCCAGGACAACAAAGCTTTAGAACAGTAAAATCCTGTTTATTATAGTCAGTGGACCACTGTTAAAAAATCAGAGGCACTGGAAAAAAATATGGTGCAAATGTTTTGCATTCAAATTTTGCAAAATAATTAGTTGAGTGTGATCGTAAAGTAATATGTAAAATAAGGCAAAGATTTACTGTATAAAAAGAAGAAAACTAGGAAACTTGATACTGGAATTTGTAGCAAACAGATCGTAAAATAATGTAGTAAACAGAACAAAATCAGATCTTAATAATGAGAAAAAAATTAGTTCAGCAAGGCAAAGTTTTGATACCTTTACTGTTTGTCATCCTCCTAGTAGACATAGATAAAATATCTAACCATAGCTTCCTGTGTGGACAACAAAATAAACCTTAGACGTTCAACTATAGAAGATGTGGAAAAAAATAGAAATATTAAATATGTTAATGCATATATAAAAATTATAAAACTTTACTTAGATATGGCAAGAACAAAGATCTTAAAGTAAGTACATGATACGAAACGCAGATAGAACATCCCGAGGAACGAAAATGAACACAAAAGAGTCATGAACACTTTGAATGGCTCAAAGCTCTGGTTCAGAAACGACATATGCCTAATAATAAATAGTGTAAAATACTTAAGTCAGGTCTCAAATGTGCACATTACCATAAAAACGTATTGAGTGAAAGAAACGGGAGAAAGCGCAGTATACACTAATTGAAAAGCAGGGGCTCTATAGCCACAATCAGAGAACACACTGTCAACATCCGTAGCCCAAGATTCTTCAACCTGGTACTAGCAGTTATAAGAAATGTTGCAAGGTTAGGATTAACTAGAGGAAACTAGACCAATACCTGCAAGTCGTGATCGGTAAGTTGGGTCGTGATAGCCTGTACCGCTGACACCAACAACCTGCTTGAGCAAGTAGTAAATAATAAATCATGACCTTCTGTCGGATTTTAAGAGACGACCTCGCGATACCGGACACAGGTATGTATTAAAGAGCACTGAAGAAAAAACAAATTTCAGGGCTGTAATTAAATGTTTTCTTTGATATACTTAAGTTTCCTTTGATTTATGTTTGTATATTGAACTGCATAGAGGAGAAAGTTTGAGGGGCAACTCTCACACTTGCTCATGTTTACTCACTCAGTAAAAATATTACATTTTATATTTCCATGTAAGACAATTGAATCTTAACTATCAACACTTTACACCCCAAAAAACTCACGGAGCGGATTAGAACCCATGGAAAGCCAGTCCAGTGCGCTTACCACTGTACCATGATGGATTAATAAGGTTCAACCAACTTGGTAAATTTTTATACACTACTGTGACCACAATGCGCCAGTATAGCTGTGTCGTCCTCTAGCTCAAATCTCATCGAAGCCGTAAATCAATGGTTCGCGAAATCCTAATAACACGATTGCAAACATCTCACAGCAAGAGTGGGGTTCAAACCCATGGCGAACCAGTTCTAAAACTGAGAGGCCAGTGCGTTAACCACTATTCCATGTAACTAGTTGTGTAAATATTATTAGGCCAACATGGTAAAGTGGATAACAACACTGCCTGGCAGAACTCGCTCACCATGGGTTCGAATCCCAACCTGAGCAGCCAGATTTTTTTTACAAATCGGTTATTACGATTTCGCAAATCATCAACACTCGCACCAACTACACATCTACTATCACGACAACCGTACCATCACCATCACTCCCTCCACACCTCGAACACCATCCCCATCACTATCACCACCACAACTATGTGACGTTACCATGCATGCATCAGCCACTACACAATATCACAACACTACATTAATGCAGTAAGTTAGTAAGAGCACTCCACTTGCCACTGTCGTTGCCGCCTGTCTCCCTTAGTGTCCGGGATCACTATTAGGTTCAAACAATGTTATCGCAGACTTTAGCAGCTGATCATAATAACAATAGATGATCTCAACAGCTGATCACAATAACAATAGATGATCTAAACAGCTGATCATTAGAGCAATCTCAACAAATGATCCCAACGGCTTATTCTCACAGGAACTACACAGGTGACTGACTGCAAATGAGTGATCATGTTGCAGGAACCAAGTAGTATTAGGAACGGCGCTTACCTTAATGATTAGGAAAGACACTTTGGAAGTGAGAATGAAAGATGAAATTGATTAAGAACAGGTGCGTGAGGAAAAGTGAAAGCACCAGGGATTAACCCAACTGCGGGGTGTTACGCATATTATGTTGCAACAGCGTCATATCATGACTGGGACTGGCCAGGCAGCGAAGGCCGAGGTCTGCGACACTTGCTCGTAAACTTACCTCATGGTATCTGGGGTTTTGTTATTATTATTATTATAATCAAATAGAAGAGCTAAACCACAGGGGTTATACAGCATGGGGTTTTGTTAATTGCTAAATTTTTCACTAATTAATAGGGAAAAACGGAGCTTTCCAAAGATCCTGGCCTGCTAACACAAACCAGCGAGGGCAATTTTAATGGTTGTTCAAGTATTCGAAGCTGGTGTATAGTAACTAGGCCAAGATTTTAGGAAGAGTTGACATGTGCAGGCACCCTATGACTAAAGTTATTCAACCCAATACGAGTATCCTGGAATAGTGCCGATAACTTGCAAAACTCTGCGGCATAGCTTCAAGCGTTCAAAAAACTGCCTCCTAATTCGACGACAGTAGAGAATAAAATTCAAGCATGTTGGTGAACGTCTGCCAATTTTGTGTGTAAAATTGTGTGAATTTTTCCTTCCCGTTACATAACGTTAAATATATTTGAGTCTACCCCTCCAAAATGGATACAATAATTAATGGCTGATATGTATTATGGCCATGTTAGTAGGCAATAACTTTCCTTTGTGAGCCGACGAATTTATCAGTGCGTTAAATTTGTTCATAAAACTTAGAATCGTTGGATAACTAGAGAATAACTCTTACAGGCGTCAAATTTCAAGTTCTCGTGTGTTTTCCAGAAAGGAAAGTTGGCTCCTTAAGTCCCACTTTACCAATTTTATTAAAAAGTGATATTGATGTGTATGCAATAACTAAATAATGCATTATCTTATCGACTTCAAAATGTCGACTGTCATCCATTTCATAAGAATAGGATGACACCATATAAATTTAAATCGTTTAGATGCAAATTTAAAATTTTGATAAAATTGTTAAAAACCTTTCCAATCGTTGTATTCATAACGGTTACTGGAAAATGCCCTTTGTGGAGTAATGTGCTCCTACGATAATGTACTGTAAAGATGCTACTTAGCTTATTGATGAATCCAAGATGCCGCAGCCGTCCCCAACACCTCAGGGAAAACATCTATGGCCTCATTCTCCACAGGGCTGTAAGGTAAACATCAAGTGAGTATAATTATTGCCCCAAAGGAGCATATCCCCATATTTCAGTCTTTGATGGACTGAAAGGCGGTTTACTCACTTGTTTGGACTTCCACGCATAACCGCCGTCAATAGGTAAATTTTGATGCTCTTGAAAAACAAGAACTGCGAAGTCCCCTGTCTGACAAGAACATAAAAACATACCTTGCTCTTGTAACGTGAGCGATGGTGTTGGCTCCACCATATTTGGCGGAAATGCTGTCTTGATTGTAGAATGTCGCTGATGAGTCACTGTCTTGTTTCGATGGAGTTCACTTGCGATTGTCTCTACGTTTGTCTTTTGGCAGTAAGAAGCTGTGCACACTTCTGAATATACCACGATTTTATTCACTAAACGCGCTGGAACAGAGTTCTTATCCGATTTCCCGACGTTAGTGGAGATTAAATTAGAATAACGGACACGTACGACTAATGTCTTTGTTGAGTTACGTTGCCTCGCGCCATATGATCCCTCGTCTCGTATGACATTTTCGGAGCCCGTATTCAATCTAACCCCCTAGTGGTGCCTCGTGGCTCTGCAGGGCCTGGTATGCTGAGGTCAGCACAATTTCAACAATTGCTACATGCTGCTACAAGTGGCAATTAAAATGTTTGTGTTCTTTAAATTTCAATCACTGGAACACATGATTGTAATTTTCAAGTGTAGAAACTAATACAACAGTTTACTGTAATCTTACTGTTACGGCAAAGAGTTACATTTATCTCAAATGTCTATTAACTCACATACACACTCGCTGCTACTTGGTCAGACCACGTGACACACTGTGGTCAGTACATCTGGTCTGTGTTAATTTGTTTTTGTCAACCAGACGCGCCTCGTCTTGCCCCTTCCTAAGGGTGGAAAGGATGGGACCCTTAACAAGGGTAGAAAGGGCGCATACCCCCCTCCTTTGGAGAATTTTCTCCACACTGGGGGGTAGCGAAAGTTTTACTGAAAGTAAACTACTCATCACTTAACATTAATTTGATTTTCTCACTCGCCATCACTGCTGCTTATCTTTTCTGAACAGCTTCAGTCTGTGTGGTTTCTGGAGAATCACTAATTTTATTTTTGTTTTCAACACTGTGTAATTCTAACGGCACTAGTTTATCTATGGTCCGCTTATTCACTACACCTTTGCTCAAAACATCAACTGTCCTGATGATTCCATTTGCATCAGGATATATGGTCACAATTTTTCCAAGAGGCCAATGGGACCTCGGACCATCATTGTTAATAATCACTATGTCACCAGGTCTTAAGGACTTATAATTTTCTGAAACACCAGCTCCATAGAAGTGTTCTCTCAAGGAGGTGAGATAGTCTTCTCGCCAAATTTTCTCCCAGCGTTCAATCACTTTATTAAGGTGTTTGAATTTACGTCTGAGTTGCTCAGGTTCGAAATAAGTAGGATCCTCTATGATTTCTTTATCATTCATGGGAGGAACAGGTTCGAGCCTTCTGCCATGTAGTAAATGAGATGGACTTAACACTTCTAAATTGTCCAGATCATCGGTAACATACGTTCAAGGTCTGTTGTTGACTCTATTTTCTATTTCAGTTACGACTGTACGAAATTCTTCTAAGTCGATTCTCTGACGATGAAGAGTCTTCCTTAAACAACGTTTCACAATGCCTATCATTCTTTCGTAAAATCCGCCGTACCATGGGGATTTAGGAGGAATGAATCTCCAACGACAATTGCGTTGATTCAGCATCTGTTGTACTTCTGGCTGCTCAAAAATCTTGTTTATGTAAGCAGCACCAGCAACAAAATTCGTTGCATTGTCTGATATCATCAGCCTGGGACATGCCCTTCTGGCTGCAAACCTTCTAAATAATTTGATGAAGGTTTCAGCAGACATATCAGTGGCTACTTCTAGATGTACTGCTCTAGTTGTAGCACAGGTGAACAAACAGATGTACACCTTAATAGGAACTTTGTCAACTGTTTTAGTTAAAATTACTGGTCCTGTGTAATTTACACCTGTCACCTCAAATGGAGTGACATGACATACTCTTTCAAAAGGGTATGGAGGTGGACCTGGATACTGACATACTCGCATATCATAATGACGACAAGTAATACAGTCTCTTATTTGTTTCTTCACACTTTGTCGACCTTGAGGTATCCAGTAGGATTGTCGTATATGATAAAGAGTGTCAGCTACACCACCATGTAACACGTTACTGTGGGCATTCTGAATAATCAGTCTTGTTAGCCAATGATTCTTGGGGATCAATACTGGATGTATTGTTTCCTTAGGTAGTGAAGAATTATGAATTCTCCCTTGACATCTTATAATTTTTCCTGAGTCGAGATAAAGTCCTAAAGAATTAATCATATTAGGTTTCTTTGGAGATTTATCCTGAGTTTTCAGAAATCTATACTCTGTAGAGAAAACATCTTTCTGTATTAACTTTATCCAGTATTTAATGGGTTCAAGTAATTCATAATTAGGTTTTATAACTTTAATGAATTTAAAGACAAGAGCTGTAACTCTTAAGAGTTTACCCAAAGATGAGTATTTAGATCCATCAATGACTATTTCGTTTGTGTCTGCAGTATTTAAACAGATTATTTCTGTTGTGTTCAAACAGACTGTTTCTTCTGGCATAATGTAAGTTTTTTGCTGTGGCCAGTTATTTTCACTAGAGAGCCAATTAGGTCCGTGGAGCCATAATTTATTATCCACAAAGTTTTTGAGTGGGACACCACGTGACAACATGTCAGCTGGGTTCTCTTGTGTAGAGACGTGGAGAAAGACATAGTCTCTCTGCATCTCTCTTATTTCTGCTACTCTATTCTGTACATAGACCAACTTACTCTTTTTAGTTCTTAACCACTGGAGAACTGCTTCATTGTCACTCCAGATCACAGTTTTTTCAATAGTGAGATGATCAAGTACTTTGTTGAGATAGACAGCTAATTTTGTACTTACATAGAGTGCTGTCAGTTCCAATTGTGGTACTGTTCTGACCTTCATAATTAAAGTACTTCCTTCAGCGTTACTCATGTAAGCTACAGCGCCATAACCTCTGGTTGACGCATCACAGAACACATGTAATGTGTACTTGTTTCCCTCTTGACCTATTTGTCTGGGAAATTTAATTTGATGAAGTTGTTTAAACTCCTTGGATATTTCATCCCATTCTTGACTCATTTCTAGAGGCAAGTTCTCATCCCAACCTATTTTGAGCTTCCATGCTTCTTGCACAAGCATTTTACCTTTTATGGTAATTGGTGAGACGAGTCCTAGAGGATCAAAGCATTGTGATACCTCTGACAGTAAACTACGTTTAGTGAGTGTACTGCTTGATTTATTGTTTATCCTTTTGAGACTCAAAGTGTCTTCCTGTGTGTTCCAATTAAGTCCAAGCATGTTGTTGCATTCAGGAATTTCAGCTTCACGGAAATCTTCTTTGATAAGTTCCCTTAATTGATTTGAATTAGTATTCCACATCCTTAGAGACATATTTGCTTCTTTCATCTCCTTGTTAGCTTCTCTGTATAAGGATTTCAAATCCTCCTCTTTATTCACTGTACTTTGAAGATTATCCACATAGAAACTTTTCTTTAAGATTTCTTTGAAGGGACTTTCAGATTTCTTCAAATGTGTATTAAGAGTAGCTTCTAGTAAGAATGGAGAGGATGGTGCACCAAATAATACTGACTTGAAACGATAAGTTTTCACAGGACTTTGAAGATCATGTGGATTTTCTGGCCACAAGAATCGAGTATAATCTCTATCTATTTCTTGTAGTCCTACTCTTAAGAAAGCTTTGGAAATATCAGCCGTGTAGGCATATGGATTTGTGCGAAATTTCATAAGAACGTCTCCAAGCTTCTCAGTTAGTGAGGGTCCGGTCATCAGACAGTCATTAAGGCTTGCTACATCTTTATTTGCACGTGCGCTGCAATTGTATACAACACGTAGTGGAGTGGTTTCAGAATTTTTCCTGACTCCGTGGTGCGGTAGATAAGGAGCATCTTTCTTCAACTTATCTTCGACTATTTCCTCAATGAATTTATTGTCTAACTGTTCTTGTATGATATTATCATAGACAGTCAGCAGCTCTGGATTCTTCCTGAGCTCATGTATTTGTGCTTTCATTTGTCCGAAAGCCATGCGATAATTGCTAGGTAGATGTGGTGGATTTAATTTTCATGGTAACCTAACCCAATACTGTCCATCTTCATATTTGACAGTGTCCAAATATTGGTTATAAGTATCAGACTCCTGTGGGCTTGGTTTATTTACATCAATACCTATTGCATCTAAATCCCACAACTTATCCACTGGCTCATTCATTTCTTCCAGTAATGATAATTTTTTGTTGTGGTACATGATCAGCAGTTATTCTTGTAACTAGTACATTTTCTACTGAATCAATTTCAGCTTCTTTCCTGCTTTGAGAGGGAATTGGACCACATATCATATGGCCTCCAGCTGTTTTCAGCAAGTGAACATCATGTTTACTTACTATATTTTCCACAAAACAGTGATAGTAATCACTTCCAATGATTAAATCAATTGGACTAATTGTGTCCATCTGTATGTCAGGACAAGCTAACTTGACCTTGGCCGCCTTCAGTGCTATTGGGAGAGCAGTCGATTTAGACTTATCTCTCACATTTAATGCTGTTGTTTGTTGACTTCCTGACTCTGTGGAAGTCGGTTGTTCAGCATAGGTGTTTGGGCATAATGCTGTATGATGCATTCCCTTGCATTTAAAACACTTCTTCAGTGAGCATTTACCTCCCTTGTGTTCACCTAAACACTTAATGCACCTTTTCAGCTGTTGAGCACGTTGTTTCCGTGCCTCCATTGTTGTGTATTGAATGCAATACTGTGCCCAATGTGTTCCAAAACTAAGTACACATTTTGGAGTACGTTTATGTGTGACAGTCTGTTTACTGTCTGTTGTGTTCACAGCTTGATAAGTGCCTACATGGGATTTCCCATTATGTGGTTTAGTGGGAGTAGGTACACTCTTTTTGTACTGAGTTGAAGGTTTATTATCCACAACAGGATTAGTGGATTTCTCATCTTGTCTCGTTGCTTGCATGCATGAGACTATTGTTTGTAAACCATTGCTAATTTCTTCACAAGTGAAATAGCGTTTATTGAACATAATATTTAAACGTTCAATGGTTTGTGTTGACAGTTTATCTTGTATAATATCACTGATAAACCAATCACATTGCCTTAGGTTATATTTAACTTTTAGAGTTCTAAGACTAATGTGATTAAATGACTGTAAGGCTGAAAGACAATGTTTGGGTGGTTTCAAGCTTGATATTAAGACTGCATGTCTATCCCTGTCTTTGTCAGCATCAAGAAAATTATCTGCTAAGACACGTAAGGCTAGATCATAATTGCCTTTGACCACCGGAAATGATTTAATCAGTTCATAGGGTTCACCTTTCACGAGATATCTGAGATAATTGAACTTAGCTATCTCATCTATGTCAGTACGTGAATTCACTAAAGAATTAAATCCACTAATGAACTCTTCATAATCATTACCTTCAAAAATAGGCATAGCCAATTTGGGAAGACTTGGTAAGCCTACACCAGATGTGACAGGTGTTGGGACAGGTGTCTGACCACTGATTACAGTAGGTTTCTGTGACAAAGTTTTGTGGCAGATAGCCTGTATTCCTGTCCACCTTAATTGTTGGTCACTAAAGGCATCCAAGACAATTTTAATTTCTTCCTCTGACGGGTTGGTATCTAGAAATTAATTTTCGTAAATCTCGTAGCCTGAATTAATGATTTCCAGACGTTTATTAAATAACTGAGATTTAATTTCCAACTGATCATAGTCTATATTTGTGTCTTGGGTTAAACCTATACAGACTGAAATTAATTCCTCCAATTGAGTAATTTTCGTCTGTAACGTTTTGAATTTTGTGGTTAATGACGACATTTTGCTAGTATATTGACTAACAGCACACTTAGAGTGTTTAAAAACTCCAGCTGAGTTTGTTTTGACTGCGTCAGCACACTGCGGACCCACTAACCGTGTCTCTCAAGGTCAGTGGCCTCGAGGTGCAGAGTACATATGGACGAAACAACACGGAGGTTTGTTTATGTCCTGAATTGCTATCTCAGCTTTGACGTCACTTCACACATTATAATATTACTGTATATACATTACACATATATGTTCAATGTTTATATACATTCATATGTCACTGTTACAATGGTAATTAATGAAAGTTTAAACTTAATATCACTTCCTTTATTATATAAGAGACAAACATAATACACAGTTTCTTTTCTTAATTTGTGTCTATAAACATTATAAACACTGTGTATATATAAACTGTTTATACTATACACATTCACAGACCAGCCGTGTGCTAGTCTGCTTCAGTCAGCATTTCTGCTGGCGAGTGGAGCTTGATGGGTGAGCGGGGTGCCCCCCCCCAGTACTGTCCCCCAACCTTGGGTGACCCGACTACCGTTTTCTTCCTGGGTGTCGGGTGAGTGCCTGCCGGCTCGCGTTTTCTATGCCTTGCGAGAGCTTCCCATACTCTTTGAATGAGAGTAGGGACCCATATATTCTGGTGTATTTTGTGAAAACAATAGTTTTACAGCTATTTTCATAGGACCTTGGATCGTAGACATTTATACACTGTAGTATAAGTCTTTGGACCACCATGTGGCCACTCTCCTGGTTCGAATACGACCAAATATCTGGTTCGAAGGACCAAAACTGTGGAGTAATGTGCTCCTATGATAATGTACTGTAAAGTTGCTACTTAGCTTATTGATGAATCCAAGATGCCGCAGCCGTCCCCAACACCTTATCAGGGGATACATCTATGGCCTCATTCTCCACAGGGCTGTAAGGTAAACTTCAAGTGAGTATAATTATTGCCCCAAAGGATCATATGCCCATATTTCAGTCTTTGATGGACTGAAAGGCGGTTTACTCACTTATTTGGACTTAAAAGTCCACGCATAACCGCCGTCAATAGGTAAATTTTGATGCTCTTGAAATACAAGAACTGCGCAGTCCCCTGCCTGACAAGAACATAAAAACATACCTTGCTCTTGTAACGTGAGCGATGGTGTTGGCTCCACCATATACGGCGGAAATGCTGTCTTGATTGTAGAATGTCGCTGATGAGTCACCATCTTGTTTCGATGGAGTTCACTTGCGATTGTCTCTACGTTTGTCTTTTGGCAGTAAGAAGCTGCTCACACTTCTGAATATACCGCGATTTTATTCACTAAACGCGCTGGAACAGAGTTCTTATCCGATTTCCCGACGTTAGTGGAGATTAAATTAGAATAACGGACACGTACGACTAATGTCTTTGTTGAGTTACGTTGCCTCGCGCCATATGATCCCTCGTCTCGTATGACATTTTCGGAGCCCGTATTCAATCTAACCCCCTAGTGGTGCCTCGTGGCTCTGCAGGGCCTGGTATGCTGAGGTCAGCACAATTTCAACAATTGCTACATGCTGCTACAAGTGGCAATTAAAATGTTTGTGTTCTTTAAATTTCAATCACTGGAACACATGATTGTAATTTTCAAGTGGAGAAACTAATACAACAGTTTACTGTAATCTTCCTGTTATGGCAAAGAGTTACATTTATCTCAAATGTCTATTAACTCACATACACACTCGCTGCTACTTGGTCAGACCACGTGACACACTGTGGTCAGTACATCTGGTCTGTGTTAATTTGTTTTTCTCAACCAGACGCGCCTCGTCTTGCCCCTTCCTAAGGGCGGAAAGGGTGGGAACCTTAACAAGGGTAGAAAGGGCGCATACCCCCCTCCTTTGGAGAATTTTCTCCACACCCTTCATGATAAGCTTCAAACTTTCAGTGTTGATGGGCTTCATTAAGAGAAAGCTTGGCTTTCACTTTTCAGCCATGTGAATTTTAAATTGCCAATTTTATTAAAACAAATGGTTTCCATATAATAACTAGAGAACACCTCACCAGATCGGCTTCAAACACTTAAGAGTATGTGAGTCTTAACTGGAAGTATATTTATACTGAATTTAGGCAATGTACGAGCAGAATTCCCTGTATTACGAAAAAAAAATTATTACGTTTTAATCTCCTTGATGAAATTTGTATATAAAACACCGACGAGCAGTGGAGTAGGACACGTGTCACAGATGAGTGTTTTTATTATTGGAACGTTTCGCTCACGAGGCTTCTTCAGTCAAATGCAGAAAAGAATAAATTGGAGATAGTAGGTGTGGTGGCGAGGTAAAGCTGACGTGATCAATAATGTTTGAGATGGTCAGTTCTCAGCCTGGTGATCCTCACAACATACTGGTGATCCTCACAACATACTGGTGATCCTCACAACATACTGGTGATCCTCACAACATAGCTGATCCTCACAACATACTGGTGATCCTCACAACATACTGGTGATCCTCACAACATACTGGTGATCCTCACAACATACTGGTGATCCTCACAACATACTGGTGATCCTCACAACATACTGGTGATCCTCACAACATACTGGTGATCCTCACAACATACTGGTGATCCTCACAACATACTGGCGATCCTCACAACATACTGGCGATCCTCACCACATACTGGTGATCCTCACAACATACTGGTGATCCTCACCACATACCGGTGATCCTCAAACATACTGGTGATCCTCACAACATACTGGTGATCCTCACAACAAACTGGCGATCCTCACAACATACTAACGATCCTCACAACATACTGGTGATCCTCACAACATATGGATCCTCACAACATAATGGTGATACTCACAACATACTGGCGATCCTCATAATATACTGGTGATCCTCACAACATACTGGTGATTCTCACAACATACTGGTGATCCTCACAACATACTGGTGATCCTCACAGCATACTGGCGATCCTCACAAAATACTGGCGATCCTCACAACATACTGGTGATCCTCACAACATACTGGTGATCTCACAACATACTGGTGATCCTCACAACATACTGGTGATCCTCACAAACATACTGGTGATCCTCACAACATACTGGCGATCCTCACAACATACTGGGATCCTCACAACATACTGGTGATCCTCACAACATACTGGCGATCCTCATAATATACTGGTGATCCTCACAAATACTGGCGATCCTCACAACATACTGGCTGTCCTCATAACATACTGGCGATCCTCACAACATACTGGCGATCCTCACAACATACTGGCGATCATCATAATATACTGGTGATCCTCACAACATACTGGCGATCCTCACAACATACTGGCGATCCTCACAACATACTGGCGATCTTCACAACATACTGGCGATCCTCATAATATACTGGTGATCCTCACAACATACTGGCGATCCTCATAACATACTGGCGATCCTCACAACATACTGGCGTCCTACAACATACTGGCGATCCTCATAATATACTGGTGATCCTCACAACATCACTGGCGATCCTCACAACATACTGGCGATCCCTCACAACATCTGGGATCTTCACAACATACTGGCGATCCTCATAATATCTGGTGATCCTCACAACATACTGGCGATCCTCATAATATACTGGTGATCCTCCACATACTGGCGATCTTCACAAAATACGGCGATCCTCACAACATACTGGCGATCTTCACAACATACTGGCGATCCTCATAATATACTGGTGATCCTCACAACATACTGGCGGATCTTCACAAAATACTGGCGATCCTCACAACATACTGGCGATCTTCACAACATACTGGCGATCCTCATAATACTGGTGATCCCACAACATACTGGCGATCCTCATAATATACTGGTGATCCTCACAACATACTGGCGATCTTCACAAAATACTGGCGATCCTCACAACATACTAGCGATCTTCACAACATACTGGCGATCCTCATAATATACTGGTGATCCTCAAACATACTGGCGATCTTCACAAAATACGGCGATCCTCACAACATACTGGCGATCTTCACAACATACTGGCGATCCTCATAATATACTGGTGATCCTCACAACATACTGGCGATCCTCATAATATACTGGTGATCCTCACAACATACTGGCGATCTTCACAAAATACTGGCGATCCTCACAACATATTGGTGATCGTCCCAACATACTGATCCTTACATACTGGTGATCCTTACATACTGGTGATCCTAATCAGATGATCCACATAGGCACGTGCCATGGCCCCGGTGAAGAGCTCCTCACTCAGGAAATTGGAGATGCTTCTACTTCCTCGGCTCAAGCCTGATTATCCTCGCTTCTCTACCTGTCCCATCACCCAGTTATATACAACCCGTTCAGGTTTAGCGCCGTAATATAATGTTTACTCTCCACTGACTGGTTACAAACTGCAAATGCTTCAAGTCCCATAATTCTGTGTGGCTGAGTCGGCTAGAATTTGTTCCTAAAATAACTTGTCGGTTATACTCTGATTATATTATGACTGCTACTGACTTTTTTGACTGCTACTGACTTTTTGACTGTTACTGACTTTTTGACTGCTACTGACTTTTGACTGCTACTGATTTTTTGACTGCTGCTGACTTTTTACAGCTACTGACTTTTTTTACAGCTACTGACTTTTTTTACTGCTGCTGACTTTTTTTTCTGCTACTGACATTTTTGCTGCTACTGCTTTTTTTGACTGCTCATTTTTTTGCTGCTACGCATTTTTGACTGCTACTGACTTTTTGCTGCTACTGACTTTTTTTACAGCTCGCTTTTTGACTGCTACCGACTGTTTTTGACTGCTACTGACTTTTTTGACTGCTACGACTTTTTGACAGCTACGACTTTTTTGACTGCTACTGACTTTTTGACTGCTACTTTTTGACTGCTGCTGACTTTTTTGACCGCTGCTGACTTTTTGACTGCTATTGACTTTTTGACTGCTACTGACATTTTTGACTGCTACTTTTGACTGCTACGCTTTTTTGACTGCTACGACTTTTTGACTGCTACTGACTTTTTGCAGCTACCGACTTTTTGACAGCTACCGACTTTTTGGCTACTGACTTTTTGCTGCTACTGACTTTTTTTGACTGCTACCGACATTTTTGACGCTACTTTTTTGACTGCTACTGACTTTTTTGACGCTACTGACTTTTGACAGCTACCGACTTTTTTGACTGCTACTGACTTTTTGACTGCTACTGACTTTTTTTACTGCTACTGACTTTTTGACTGCTACTGACTTTTTGACAGCTACCGACTTTTTGACTGCTACGACTTTTTTTGACGGCTGTTGACTTTTTTGACTCTAGTGACTGAAATTTCAAGTGTGTCTACATGGTTGCTACCAGAGCTGTCAAGTTTAACAAACTGGTTCTGACAGTCACCAGTTCTAAAGTGACTGCTACTGCCGACAGACGGTTTTGACTGAACGAACCACGTTCGAAGTGACTGAAAAGTCCGACAGACGGTTTTGTTAACAGTCACATTTTCAAAGTGACTGCTAATAGTCCTGACAGACTGGTTCGCTGTAACAGTCACCTGTTCTCTCCTGCCTCCAAAATATTTTTTCGTTCTCAAAGTGTCTGGGTTTTCCTTTCCTGCAAGGGGGGTTTTGAATGGTCAATTTTGGGGTTTTTTTTGCGCTGCGCGAAATTAATCTTGGCGAATGGAGATGGGAGGAGGGGTAGAGCAAGTGGTAAGAGGTAAAAAAAGGGAAGGAAAAAGGGGAAAAAGGGCAGAGAAGGGGTTAAGAGGGATAAGAAAAATGTTGGGGAATTAAAAGGGGGGAAAAGGGGGAGAGAGGAACGAATAGGGGGGGTTCCCTCTCTCCCTTCCCCCTCCCCCTCTCTCCCTCTCTCAATATAAACAAATTAAAATTTTGAATATAAGAAAAAAAAATTAAAGAAAAACAAAAAAATACAGCTATTTCTGGTTTTCTCCTCTGTTTTTTCTCTATATCGTTCTGTTGCTTTCAATTTCTGCCTATTTCTCCTCTTCTCTCACCCCATCACTGCTTTATTAAGTCAACCGACTTCAATAATCTGAAGAATTTAATTTTAAAAGCAACATTCTTGCCCAATTAACAAGTTAGCTCAGGAGATTAAACTGCTGTAAGTTTTAACGAAAAAATAAAAACTTCAGTGGGAAGACTGTGCAAATTTTGCTGCCTCGACCATTGAGGGGGTTTAATGTCCCATGGTTATGCTGTAATCCCCGTTTAATGGACGTGTAATTAGTACGAACTGGGTTGAGGGGGAAGGAATTTTCACGGGGGTGTGTGTGTGTGTGTGTGTGTGTGTTGTTGTGTGTATGTTTGGTGTGTGTGTTTGGGGTGTGTGTGTGTGTGTGTGTGTATGTGGGTGTGTGTGTGTGTGTGTATGTGGTGTGTGTGTGTATGTGGTGTGTGTGTGTATGGGGGGTGTGTGTGTACATGTGGTGTGTGTGTGTGTATGTGGGGTGTGTGTATTGGGGGTGTGTATCACCTAATTGTATCACCTAATTGTGGTTGCAGGGGGGGGACTCAGCCCTGGCCCCCCTCTGCCGTCCGCCGGGCCTGCTCTCCCTGCCCTGAGCTTTATCATACCATGTCTTAAAACTTGTATGGTTCCCCCCCACTATATCGTTCGCAAACTATTCCCTTCCTAACACTCTATGGCTGAAAACCCCCAAAATCCCCTGACTCATCTGAGTCTTCAGCTTATTGTGTTTTTTTCTTTTTGTGTGTGTGTGTGTGTGTGTGTATTGGGTGTGTGTACATGTGGTGTGTGTGTCATTGGGTGTGTGTGTGTGTGTATTGGGGGTGTGTGTGTGTATGTGGTGTGTGTGTGTGTGTGTTTGTGTGTGTATGTGGTGTGTGTTTGTGTGTGTATGTGGGTGTGTGTGTGTTGGTGTGTGTTTGTGTGTGTGTGTTGTGGTGTGTGTGTGTTGTGTTGTGGTGTGTGTGTTGTGTGTGTTGTGGTGTGTGTGTATGTGGGTGTGTGTGTGTGTGTGTGTGTGTGTGTGGTGGGGTGTGTGTGTGTGTGTGTGTATTGGGGGTGTGTGTTTTGGTGTGTGTGTGTGTGTGTGTGTGTGTGTGGGGTGTGTGTGTGTGTGTGGTGTGTGTGTGTGTGTGTGTGGGGTGTGTGTGTGTGTGTGTGTGTGTGGGTGTGTGTGTGGGGTGTGTGTGTGTGGGTGTGTGTGTGTTTGGGTGTGTGTATGTGGTGTGTTTTATGTGGTGTGTGTGTGTATGGGGTGTGTTTTATGTGGTGTTTTATGTGGTGTGTTTATGGGTGTGTTTATGTGGTGTGTGTGTGTGTGTGTTGTACTCACCTTTGTGGTTGCAGGGGTCGTTCACGCCCTGGCCCCGCCTCTTCACTGGCGTACGTCACTCTACCCACTCCGAGCTTTATCAGTCTCCTTAAATTTATGTATGGTCCTGCCCCACTACATCACTTCCCAGAATTTCCACTTCCTGACAACTCTGTGACTGAAGAAATCTTTCCCAACACCCTGTGGGTTTATCTGAGTCTTCAATTTTCCCAACGTGCCCCTTGTTGTTTCCCACCTCTGGAACATTCTGTCTCCCACCTTGTCTTTTCTCTCAGTGTATTTTGTTGTTGTTACCATTTTCCTTTTGTCCTAACATGTCGATTGAACTTGGCCTGTTGTATGGTATGTGTGTGGAAAACTTTAAATTTTTCCCCCCGGGTTAACCCGGGGCCCCCCGTGGGGAAAAAAGGCATAGCCACAATGCCATGTGTGTGTTTTATGTGTGTGTGTGTGTTTTAGTGTGTGTGTTTGTGTGTGTGTGTGTTTTGTGTGTGTGTGTGTTTTAGTGTGTGTTGAGTGTGTGTGTGTGTTAGTGTGTGTGTGTTTGTGTGTGTTTTGTGTGTGTGTGTTAGTGTGTGTGTTGTGTGTGTGTGTTAGTGTATGGTGTTTCCCCCCTTTTTTTTGGGGGTTGCGGGGGTCGATTAAAGCTCCTGGCCCCCCCCCCACTGATTGCTCTAGGCCCTTTTCTCTCCCTGCTCCATGGCTTTATCAAACTTCGTCTTAAATTTATTTTTGATTCCTCCCCCCACTACGTTTTTCAGGCTTTCCCCTTTTTCCCCTGGTCTTGACTAAAAAATACCCAACATCCCTTTGACTCATGGAGTCTTAAATTAATTGGCCCCATTTTTCGTGCCCCCTCTGTAACATCTTGTCTCTGCCCACCTTATCTATTCCCCCATTTTTTATTGTCGTTATCATGTCTCCCCCTCCTTTCCCCTGTGTCGTCGGGGCCCTTTCCTTTCCTTTTCTTTCGTAGGAAAATTTCCCCCTTTGCTCTGGGACTATTTGTTGAAACCCTTTTTCACTTTCTCTAATTTTTGCGTGTTTCCCGGGGGGGGTTTCCCAAAAATGGTTGCATCCCCCGTATGGGCCTTAATGGTGTACAGGTCTTGAATGATTCCTTATTGGGTATTGGAACGCTATTCTTGGGGTTTTCCAGCCGCCCGTATGCTGCAGCAGTTATCTGATTAGTGTGCCTCGGAGATGTCCCGGGGATTATACTCCCCCCAAACTTTTTCCTTGAGTGGGTTTGCAGTCTTTGGCCACCACCCCATACTTTCCCCCGGTCTTCGGGCCCCCTTCCCCCCTCCTCATGACTTTACATTTGGCGGGGGTTTAAAATTTAAGGAGCCCTTTTCTGGCCCCGGTTTTTGCCTGTCCAGGTCTCTTTGGGTTTTCCCGCCTGATCCCCCCAACGTTTAAATTTTTCCCTTTTAAATTTTTTCATCATCTAAAAAAGGGGGCCCGGTCTTCCCTTGTTATTCATTCCAATACCAAAACGTACAGGCGTAGGTCTGACCCTTGTGGAACCCCACTCGTCACAGGGGCCCCTCTGACACCTCGTCATCCTGACTCGTTGTTGCCTCCCTGTCAGATATTCTCGATCCATTGCAGTCCTTTCCTGTTACGTGTCCTGACCTCTAGTTTTGCATTAACCACTTTGGAACTGTTCAAACCCTTTTTTTGCAGTCCAAGAAAATGCAGCTATCCCCCCTCTCTCTCTTTTACTTCTTTACCTTGTCATAAAACTCTATAGGTTTTGCACGGATTTTCCCTTTCCCCCGGGAAAACCTTTTTGGGGGTTTTCGTTTATAAGCTTGTGTTTTTCTAGGTGCTCCACCAATTTTCCCCCGATGATCTTCCCTACTTTTTATACTATACACGTCAGTGACAGGTCTATAGTTTTGCCTCGTGTCTGTCTCCCCTTTTTTAAAAATTTTGGGGGGACATTTGCTATCTTCCCACCTCAGGTGTTTCCCAGTTTCAAGGATGTGTTGAATATTGTTGTTTTAAACACAACATCTCTGCCCCTCTAAGGACCCCCGGAAAATGTTGTCCCCGGGGGCCCCCACTTTTTGGGTATCGAGTTCACTAGCAGCTTCTTCACCTCCCCCTCGGTTGTGTGTATTTCATCCAGCACTTGTTGGTTTCCTCCCTTTTTTAAAATTTTGGGTCCCCTTTCCCGTCTCCTCTTAAATCTCTTTAAATCTCATTTTGTGGTAGGGGTGTGTGTGTACTCACCCAATTGTACTCCCCCAAATTTTTCTCACCTAATTTGGGGTTTTTGGGGGAGAGCTCAGCTCCCGGCCCCCCCTCTTCGCTGTCCCTACTGGGTTTTCTGCCTCCCCCGCTCCATGACTTTATCATACCTTGTCTTAAAACTTTTATGGTTCCCGCCTCCCCTATAAACCCCCTTAAATATTTTTTTGTGTGTGTGTGTGTGTGTGTGTGTGTGTGTGTGTGTGTGTGTGTGTAAAAGTTTATGTCTGGTTCTTAAAACAAATACCCAACAAACAGGTTGTTTTAAACCAGTAAAGTGTTTTATAATAAATGCATATCATTTGTTATCTTAATTATTAATACGGGGTATAAAAGTCAGGCAGCGTGAAAATATTAAAAGAAGATGAAACTAATTTTTTCAACCCCTACTGAACCAGTCTAAAATTTTCAATTCATTCTCAATTTTTTTTTTTCATGGTTTTTGGATGATTCTTCTGTGGGATTTGTATTATTTATGTTTCCTTCTGCTAGACTGTTTTAAAATTTTTTTTGTTCTTATATATATATATATATATATATATATATATATATATATATATATATATATATTTTTTGTCGTATTGGGGAAAACTGGTCAATTGAAAAACTCATCAAAAAATTTAAATCCTTTCAAAAAATTTTTTCTTATACGTTTAAATATATATTTTTTTTTATTTTTTAATGTAAAAATTTTAATTTTGTACCAAGAGAAACTTTGAAAACCTACCTAACCTTATTACAACAAGCGCAATTTAATTTATTTATCCCCTTTAAAAATATTTATTGGTTTCAATAATTTTAATTCAAACACAAAAATATTTTTCTTAGGTTCAGAATGATTTTTGGGAAATTTCGCATACAAAAAATTTTTGCTTGTCTTATATGGCAAGATGAGCGTTGCTATTTAAGCAAAATGGCAAGTTTTACCCATTCGGCACTACAAAAATATATATTAGGGAAGTGGAACAAAATTCCTCCTCCGTAATCTATATGACGGGTGGGTAAATAAGCAATGTGGCTGAACTTGCAAGTATATAGAATAATGGTTTACTGGGGCAGCTAAGAGTTTTTTTTGTGGCTAGGGGGCTCAGGTTAGGATGGGGGCAGATTACATACCAGTAAAAATAGGCCTTAGACAGGATGCGTGATGTCATATGGTTGTTTAATATATTTATAGTGAGGTTGTAAGGAAGGAATAATAATAAAAACTTATTTTTAAGTAAAATTTCAAAAATATACAGGTCTACCTTTTCATCGGGTAAATTAGGTTAGTTTTATCCCCAAGATGGACCCCCCCAAAATCAACTCCTTTGTACCTGTTTCACCGATTGAATATGGGCCAAGGTGTCCTGGGAAAAATGTCCTTTTGTTTCAGTACCGGGGGTCAATGCATGGTGATACAGAGAGGGTGGAAGTGGAAAAATCTAATCAAAGTGGGGGTTGTACGTTGCTTTTTTCCATGTTCTTTTGAGATTTTGTAGGAAGTTGCAAAGGTTTGGGGAACGAATTTGGAAGGGTATGCAAAAAAAAGGAAATAAAA